>OVBE01006250.1:0-20201 GCA_900406425.1 Iberis pinnata | reverse complement strand
GGCTCCATCTGACTTTTTTATTTTATATTTTTATATATAATTAATCATTTCATGTATGTGTAAATAAAAATAAGAAACATATATTGTTTTGAAAAACTAAATAATCATATAAAATAAGATAAAACATATGTATATGACAATTGAAAGTTCATAGGAGATGTAATAGGTAATACAAGCCAATTCCCAAGGATGATGGAGTACGAGAATACTTTTGTTTTGCACAACCCAAACAATATAAAGGGAGAATCATTGCCATGTATATCCTACAAGGCTTTAAGACATAAGCATGATACAAGGTTTACCTCTCATACTCCAACATATCTTTATATTACTGAGGATATACATATGTAGATTTTTTGACTCCTCCACGGTAAGTCAGCGAGTCTTACCTTTTCCGCTAAGTCGTCCAATTTGTTAGAACACACTTGAGACATAAGCACGATACATAGGATGTTGTCCACCATCATCATGTCGAGTTGTTCTACGGCTTTTTGTTGCCATATCTCTTGGAAAGTAATATTCTACAAAATTTGCAGCTTCTTCGTTGATACTCTATCCGACAATGGAACCCTCGACTTTGGCTAGATTTTTGACATTCTTCGTCAAGTGGAACATGTACCCTCGAAGGGATACATCCACCGATATTCAACCGGTCCATCTAGTGATGCTTCACGACGGAGGTGAATCATTAGATGTTCCATAGCGTCAAAGAATGACGGTGGGAAAATATTATCCAATTAACAAAGGATCATTGGTATATTTCTCTATAAAATGGAATTACCATTCGCAGTAAGTGTCCTTCGGTTAATGTCATGATAAAATGCCCCAACGCTGTAAAAGGAAAAAACAATAGATAAGTAATAAAAAATTAAGCATAGAAGTAAAGTGTACACAAATGACTTAATTAATACATGCAACGGCTTCGTGAACATCTTTTGGAAGGAGATGCTTAAATGCAAATGGGAGAAGGCATTGCATCACTACATGACAATGACTCTTCATTACAATCAAATTTCCTTCTCCGATATCAAAACAATCCCTCAGATTAGATGCGTCTCCATAGAGGAATATGACCCTACGATACTTTAGTCAAACAAATAATCTTTTGCATTCTTAGGTAATATAAATGCAGTGATTGGACAAATCTATCAACCGTGATTCGAAGCTAAGGACGAGAACAAATGTCCGATAAGTCTAATCTAGGCTTCAAATTATCTTTGGTCTTCCCTTAGATATTTAGCACGGTGTTCATAATGTTGTCAAAGAAGTTCTTCTCGATGTGCATGACATATAGATTATGCCTCAACAAATGGTCTTTCCAATAATGAAAATCCCAGAATATGGTTTTATTGTGACAAATATGATGTTTTCCTTAACCTTTAACATTGACATGTCCATTCCCACAAACATTAGTAGATCGACGATATAGATGAGTTGGTGGTGGACCTGCAACACATCTCTTTTTTTGTGAATAACGTAGTAGATTGACGATATGGATGAGGTGGCGGCAAAAACCATCAATGACAATCAAACTAGCATGTTTTTCTTCTATTCTTCAGCTGGAATATCTCGGTGTTGTCGTTACAATATGGACATGCTAGTTTCGCATGTGTTGTCCACACACTGGGAAATCACTTATAGTCCACATAAGAACCGCCCACATCTTAAAATTTTGTTGTAATGACACGTCATAACATGCAAAATCCAGATATGTAGACTGAAAATGACGTCAAGCTTTTGCATCAGAAGGATGTGTAATCTCTCCATCAAATGTATCCTCAGTGTGCCATCTCATTCTCGCATTTGTTCTCTCAGGCTGATACAACCTCTTCATTCTATCTATTAGTGGAAAATATTACATCTTCTTGTAAGGCACTGAAAGGTATCTCTTTCATCCCTCTTTCACAATGTAAAGCCATTACATGATATAATTGTGAGAGGATGAACCGAATAGAGGTTTCCCTTTTACCAATTACGATTATGTTGACAACAACAAATTACAAAACATATAAACTAATACATGCATAACAAAAATCTAGAACTATATGGCCCAACATAAGGCCCACAACACAACATGTTATGTAAAATGCATCGCACATATACGGATGGACAGCCATAAAGCCAATCATCAAATAATCAATCGTCCTGCAGCAGCGAAAAAACTAGCAGTTGAGAAGTTTACCACCAATTAATGAGGAAATAGAGCCTGATCAATGTAAATCTATTTTCTTGACAAGAAATAGAGCTCAGCCTAAAAAGAATCACTCGGAAAACGTTTTCAGGGTGGAAGATATACTCAATACAAGTAACTTGACCACTACAGAGCAAACAAGGCGAAAAGAGGATTATTAAGTTAACCGTGTGGAAATTCTAGAAGAAGAAGAACTCTTCAACAGATTTAAGTTAGACGTACCAGCAGAAGCAAAATTCACTTCATCTCATAAACCGCACAAATCGAGCTAAAATATGGTATTTTTAATTTATAAAATTATGCAGTTGAAACTGGATTTATCTAAGGCATATAAAGACTCAAAAAACAAAAAATTCAAGCCCAAGAGAGTCTCATGCACTTTCATTTATTTTAATTTAAGTTTGCAAACATGTATATTTTGTGTGTTTAAACGCTTCTTAGTTTTATTTTGCAAGTCATGTTGTCTTGAGTCTTTTAATTTCAATTGGTGTCGACTTCACTACATCTTAAGATGAAGAACCACTATACAAAGTTGCCATGTAGCCTTGTGAAACACATATCTTTTTGGTTGATCAATAAAGTTGCATTTTCTTCTCTTTCAAGTGGTACTTGTAGAGATTTTAGGCTTTTGTTCTTTGTCTGTGATTCATCATAGGAAGAGATTGTTTGCAGTATCAGAGATCCTTCGATAGTGTATATGGTTCTTTTGATCCATCCTCACTTCCATCGTTTGATCCTACAGAGATAGCGTTATAGCCAGCTTGTATGATCTCATATCGATTCACCTTTACCCACTGAACGAGCACGAGAGAGCGTAAAAGCTAGCATGTTTATTCTCATCTTCCGCAGCTAAAAATTCTCCATGGAATCTTATATCATTTGGTATCAGACCCAAATGTTCCTACCTTTGGTTCTAGCTTTCTATCCCTTTACTTTTTCAATTATGCCACTTTGTGTATGTTCATTTTCTGTTTGTGCTTTTTTGAGTTGTTTCTTATATATTTTAGTTAATACAACGAAATTCAAAGAAAAAAGTATATAGATTCTTGTTTTAGTTTGTGTTTAGCTAAAGGGAAAGGTCTTGTGGGTACTTCCTGAAAGAGAGAGCATAAACACCACTCCTCACCAAAGGATGAGCCTGAAATGTGATTGGGCGGAAGGGAGACTACCTTTAACCAAAACAAAGCTCCTCAAGGTTCTAAACGGAGAGAAAAATGAACTCAAAGACCATGAACTCATCAAGCTATATTAAGAGATACTATGTTTGGGAATCACAAACTTCATATACATTCCCACACTGACGAAGAGGAAGATCAATACATCTATGATAATAGTAGAAGAACCATGAGAAGAGAAAGAGGCCAAGACAATGACAGAGACTATTGTCCCATTCGCCAACAGCTTAATCATCTCAAGATCCAGTTTCCATCTTTCCATGGAACCAATGATCCTGAAGCTTACCTAGACTAGGAAAGGAAGATGGAGTCCAATTTTCTTGTTTAAGGAACCTTCGAGCTTAACAAGGCGAAGATAGTTGTTTCATAATTGAATGGATATGCACTGTTATGATGGGAACAACTTGGACTCACAAGAAAACGTCTTAGAGAGCTTCCCATCACCACTTGGGATCAGCTCACTCTTTAGATGAGAAGGAAGTTTGTTCCAGCATATTATCAACGAGAAATACTCAACAAACTTATGCGCCTCAACCAAGGCACCTAAACTATTCAAGATTACTACTAGGAGCTGGAAACTTTGTAGATCTGAGCTGATTTAAGAGAAGGAGAAGCAATGATTATGTCACGATTTCTTGGAGGACTCAACCGAGAGATTTAAGACAAAGTGGAACTTCATAACTATGAAGATGTACAAGAGATGGTGCATAAGGCCAAATTGGTGGAATCAAAAGTCAAAATACGGTTTGTTAAGACTATTGTCACTCCTAACGTGACTGGACCTAAAGAGCTCAACAAACCAGCCTATTCTAGAGACTGAAACCGTCTTCTACATTGGCTAAAGAAGAAGTAAAGACTGAATTTAAGCCAAGAAGCGGTAACTCCCTCAGCAACACAAGATGTTTTAAGTGTCAAGGCATGGGACACTAGTCACATAATTATCGCAACAAGAAGGTGTTCTTGTTGCAACAAGGAGGAGATATTGTTCCTCAAGAAGATTCAGAGAATGAATCTGAGATAGAAAAAGAAGAAGAGGCTGCGGTAGTAGGAGAGTGTTGGTTGCAAGGAGAATTTTGAGCGTTCAAAACAAACCTAAGGAGAAGTGTCAGCGAGAGAACTTGTACCATACTCGATGCTTCGTCAAAGATAAGGTCTGTATTTTCATCATAGATGGTGGGAGTTGTACAATGCTGCAAGTGAAGAGATGGTCAAGAAGCTTCAACTCAAAACCATTTCTCATCAAAGACCGTACAAGTTACATTGGAAGAATGAAGGTGGAGCTTTAACCGTCTCTCATCAGGTTCTAGTCTCTTTATCCATTGGAAAATATGCAGATGAAGTGCTATGCGACGTGATTCCTATGGGAGCAATTCATGTATTGTTGGGAAGGCCTTGCCAATCTTATCGCAAAGTCATTCATGACGGTTACACCAACAAACATTCTTTCGAGTTCAAGGGGTGCAAGATCACACTTCTTCCACTCACACCTAGTAAGATCTACCTAGATCAGATTCAAGTGAAACTCAAGAAACAAGAGAAACCGCCAACAACCCATACATAAACCACATTGAATTTTCTCATCTCTTTGATCCTGGGATGACTACTTTTATGTTTGTCTACAAGGAATCCTTTTTTAGTACTAACCCATCACATGAACTCCCTAGTGCTATGGCTGAGATTTTGTAGGAATACATGGACGGTTTTCCAGAATAAATTCTACCAGATTTAGCTATAGTTTACGGAATAGAGCATCTGATCGACTTGGTGTTGGGATCGGCATTACCAAAATGACCTGAATACAGAATAAATCCCGTAGAGACTAAGGAACTGCAGAAACAAGTGGGAGAGCTGAAGAGTAAAGGACATATCCGAGAGAACCTCAGTCCATGTGTCGTTACCGTGCTACTAGTGCCAAAGAAAGATGGCTCATGGAGGATGTGTGTAGACTGACGGGCCATCAACAACATCACCATGAAGGGCATGCATCATATTCCACATCTTGACGATATGCTAGATGAATTGAGCGGTTCAATGATCTTCTCCAAGATAGACTTGAAGAATGTCTATCACTAGATCCGAATGAAAGAAGGAGACGAGTGGAAGACCGCATTCAAGACTAAGCAAGACTAGGTCATGCCCTTTGGTCTCACCAACGCACAAGGCACCTTAATGAGACTAATGAACCACGCACTAGGACAATTCATTTGCGTATTTGTGGTGGCGTATTTCGACAATATCCTCAACTACAGTCAATGTTTGGAGGAAAATCTAGACCACATCAGATCGGTTCTTGATGTTCTTTGTTCTCAATCCATTTTCGCAAACTTATCTAAGTGTTCTTTTTGCACTAACGAAGTTGTCTTTCTAGGTTTTTTAGTAAGTGCAGATGGTGTGAAGGTTGATGAAGATAAAATAAAAGCAATCAAGGAGTGGTCGAGGCTTAGAAACTTGTGAGAAGTCCGAAGCTTCCATGGACTTGCAGGCTTCTATAGATGTTTTGTAAGGGACTTCAGCACCATTGCTGCTCCCTTAACCAAAATCATCAAGAAGAATGTCATATTTCAATGGGGAGATTTGCAAGAGAAGAATTTTACAACCCTGAAAGAGAAGCTTATCCATTCTCCTTTACTTGTACTTCCTGATTTTTCAAGACCTTTGAGATTGAATGTGATGCGTCTGGTGTAGGTATTGGAGCAGTTCTTATGCAGGATAAGAGACATGTCGCCTATTTCAGTGAGAAGTTAGGAGGATCCATGTTCATTTATACGACATATAACAAGGAGCTGTATGCTTTGGTGAGGGCACTTTAGACGTGGCACAAGGAATTCATGATCCACACATATCATGAATCTCTAAAACATATGAAGGGGCAATAGAAAATTAACAAAAAAACATGCACGAGGGATGGAATTCATTGAGATGTTTCCATCCGTTGATAAGTACAAGAAAGGTAAGGATAACGTTGTTGTCGACGCATTATCCTGGAGGTACACTCTCATCTCTACTCTAACCTCTAAGCTTCTTGGTTTTGAACACATAAAGGACTTGTATGAATATGATACGGATTTTGCTGAGAAATATGTTAAATGATCTAAGTTTTCTTTCGGGAATTTTATAGGCAGGACAGATATATGTTCTTCTAAAATCGATTGTGCATACCTAGCGGATCCATCCGAGAATTGCTCGTCAGAGAAGCACATGCATGCAGACTTGCTGGTCACTTTGACATCACTAAAACGTTTCTTGACTTTCAAGGACACTTCTACTTGCCTGGCATGAAGAAAGACGTAGAAAAGGTATGTTCCAGGTGTGCTATTTGTAAACAAGCAAAGAGTAAGGTGCAACCACACAGTTCTTACACTCCTTTAACCATCCCACCTCACCCTTGGACAAACATATCTATGGATTTTGTTAGTGGCTTACCTCGAACCAAGAACGGTCGAGATTCTATCTTTTTTGTTGTGGACAGGTTTAGCAAGATGGGTCACTTCATAGCTAGTCACAAAATCGATGATGTTGTCCAGGTCACAGACTTGTTCTTTGAAGAAAATGTGCGGCTTCATGGAATGCCCCAAGTCATAGTTTCTGATCGCGACACCAAGTTTTTGAGTCACTTCTGGCACACACTATGGACTATGTTAGGAACTAAGCTCTCTTTCTCAACAACTTGTCATCCACAAACCGATGAGCAAACAGAAGTGGTTAACAAAACATTATCAACTTTTCTAAGAACGATGGTGAAAAGCAACTTGAAATCGGGAAAAGCATGTCTACCCCACATTAAGTTCGTCTATAATCATGCTAAGCACTCTTCTACCATTTATTCTCCCTTTGAAATTGTATATGGTTTTAATCCGTCTTCCCCACAAGATTTGATCTCTTTACCTTTTCAAGAAAGGATTTGTTTGGATGGCAGGAAAAAGGCTGAACAGGTAATGAAGATTCATGAGAAGGAAAAGGAAAACATTATGAAAAATACGAAACAATATGAGAAGTATACCAACAAGGGACGCGAGGATCTAATTCATGGGGAAGGCGAATTGGTGTGGATGCATCTCAGGAAGGACCGATTCCCAACTGAAAGAAAGAACAAGCCAATTCCAAGGACACATGGACCGTTCGAGATCGTCAAGACAATCAACAACAATACCTGCCAGATGGATCTTAAAGGGAAGTACGACATCTCTAATGCTTTCAATGTTCCTGATTTAATGCCTTATGTTGCAGATATAGATTTGAGGAAAAATCCTTATCAAGAGGGAAAGGATGATGTGATCATGCCAAGTTAAGAAGAGCAAGAGCCGAAGATAGTCAGGAGGATAACACGTTCTAAAGCTAAGGAGCTGGCTAAAGAAGCTCATGCACTCATCACCAACAAAGACATCAATCAAGAGGAGGCCGAATATGATATATTCAACATCTCATTCTTAAATATTGGAGAACCCGGTAACAATCACTAGGTAATCTAGGTGATGATCTTGACCCTTTTCCTTGGTAGGGATTTTGGTAGGTAGGAGGTTCTCTGCCAAAGTTTTTAATGAGGCACGATCATTGCTACGTCGGGTTATCTATGTGATGTTACTAATGGAATAATGTCCAAGTTAGGTTAGGTTCCGTTTAGGAAGGGGCGCCTTGCTGTTTGTAGATTATAAATAAGTTAGACGCCTTGTTGTTTTCTTAAGATGTCTTGTTGCTTTTCTTTGGGCACTTTGTTGTCCTAATTTTCATGAGACCTATGGTTCAATATCAAACCTATATGGGAGAACCTTAGCTCTTTTTATAAGGCAGCCGACTATTGAACAAGAAAACTCTTAGAACCGATGTGTTCATCAACATCAAAGTGTCTCACATAGCTTGCATCGATTGATCAAGCTTTTTCTCTTATAATCTTAGTTATTCCAAGAGTAAATCGTATCCATCAAGGTGTTAATCATCCCATCTTGAGTCGATATCCATCTCAACCTCTACCAGCCTTTATTGAATCATAATCATCTCTTTCGGTTACTCTTCATTTCCGTTTTCAACACTATCAATCACGAGTTCATCCTTATCTTATACTCACATATCCGCTGCATCATCAATCAAGTACCAGCAAAATTTATTACATTCAGTCACATCGGGTAATATCGTTCCATTAGACGAGCCTTTGCTTTGGAGCTTGATCACTCAGGATCACATCATCTGATCTGGTGCGTTGAGGGTGAAGCTGCTATCTGATCTGGTGCATTAAGGTGTTATCTGATATGGTCTGGTCCTACTCCCCCTGCTTGACTGGCAATACCTAGTCAAAAACAAAAACATGCTACAATTCGTGCTTGAACATATAGCAAAACATAGAATCCATCAGTCAATCAAACACAATGTTGAGCTTGCAACAATTCTTGGAAGTGTGAATGAACATGTACAAACATAAAGCGCGTGATGGATTAAAATTGTATAGCATCAAGAACAACTAAAGGTAGTGGTTTCACAGATCTCGGAGACACATATCACGGAGGCACAAACATCTGAGGTGATTGCACTGTAGGCGTAGATTCGTGAGGCACTGACAGGAGACGCGACATATCAACAGACACAATCCTAAGTTTTACCCAAATTTACCACTCGGAATACATGACAAAACTGAAGGAGCTTTGAAAACAAATGGGCCTTGACATATGAGACTCTAGCGCAATTACTAGGTTTATTCACTTGACAGATCAGAGACGCACAAACATCCATATATTCTATTATCTTTTAAACCAAAGCACATTGACACACATAACCAAAATCGAGTAGACAAACATTATTGATGGGGAGCATGCAGGGAGAGAATATCATCAAGCATATTTAGCAAACTCATTAGCATTTTATTTCTAAGAAAATATAGGCACATAGAAGTTTGTAACCTAATTAAGCGAGAATCTATGGACCTGGATCTGCAGAGCACACATGTACATAGGTGTGGCTGACTAGTCTTTCGCACTGCCATACCTTTATCATCAAGAAGCAAAATTTCAACACCAATTTGTATAAACAAGGCAGTTGTATATACGTATGTCTGAACCATCACTTAATTTTTCAAATTCATACAACGACCTCTTTCCTTTTTTATTTATTTTTTTAGTACACTTCCCCCTTTTTTAATAAACTCTTTGACCTCCTTGTCAATACATCATACTAGTACTGGATGTTTTGGACAGCATGACATACAACTCTTTTTTCGGGTCTAAGATATGTGGAGATTGTCTTCATGGTGTACTATATGGCTTGTTTGACCATTTATCTCAACCATAATCTCAGCTCACTAGAGTTCAAAAAATCCTATGGCCTTGCGCATATTGATAACGATTGAAATCCAGTTGTTTGAAAACATATCTGAAAGTTGAAAATCAGTTCCAACATGCTCAATCACAATTAGTTTATCATCAATTAACTCACAAATGAAGTGGTGTATGATGTCAATATGTTTGGTTCGTGAGTGTTGAATTGGATTTTGGATATGTTAATGGCACTCTTATTGTCACAGTGAATCAGCATTGAGTTTGTGTGAATTCCATAGTCATTCTCCATTTGTTTCATCCGAAGTAATTTACTACAACAACTTCCCATCACAATGTACTAGGTTTGGGCTGTCTTCAGTGAAACACAGTTTTGTTTTCTGCTCTGCCGAATGACGACAGACGAAGAACATTCCACTTGTACTTCGTCTGTCATCTAGAATTTTAGCCTAGTCAGCATCGCAATAATATATACCAAGATCCATAGATCCCTTGATGTTCTTGATGATTCGTTTGATAGCATGTAGCTGAGAGACACTTTGGGTCTAGTCTGATATCGTGCACATACTCCTACACTTAGACATATGTCTGGCTAGCTGGCTATAAGATACGACAAACTTCCAATCATCCATTTGTATAGCTTCTGATCTACATTTTCTCCGTTATCATCTCCAGACAATTTGCAAGTTGTACTCATAGGTGTTCTGGCTGTGTTGCATGAGTCAAGTCCAAATCACGTAACCATACAGTTTTCTGTTTTTGAACAAGTCCAAATCCGTTTTGTGTTTTTCTCTGCTTCTTTTTATCAAACATAGTTTTCTGTTTTTTGACTAGGCTAAAAGACCAGATGACAGACGAAGTACAAGTGAAACACATATTATTTCATAGAAAGAAGCACCTTCCACTTGTAAGTGAGAGATACTTTGGTTCTAGTCTGATATCATGCACATACTCCTACACTTAGACATATGTCTGGCCAGCTGGTTGTAAGATACGACAAACTTCCAATCATCCATCTGTATAGCTTATGATCTACATTTTCTCTTTTATCATCTCTAGACAATTTGCAAGTTGTACTCATAAGTGTTCTGGCTGTATTGCATGAGTCGAGTCCAAATCACGTATACATATTCTTTGCATATGTGCTTTGACTCAAGTAGATGCCCTCTTCTTTCTGTTTAACCTGGAAAAAAATAAAGTCAATTAGTTCACCAACCATACTCATTTCAAACTCTTGAAATATGTGTTAAAAAATATGTCAACAAGTGTTTTGTCTGTTGAACCAAATACATTGTCATCGACATAAATTTTTACAACCATCAGATCACCATTCTTTGAGTATGTAAACAACGTCTTGTCAACACTACCTCTGGTGTACTCTGATAGTAGGATTTTTTACGTGAACTTCCTATTACACTATCATGTCATTGCAGTATAATAGGTGTCAATCCAATCAGGTGTAGTTAATGACCACTCTAGATGCAATCAAGTCTATTAATTCAAGACAAGTAAATAAAAAGGGGTTAACTAAAATTTCTAAACAAACAGAACAAACTGGAAGTAAAAACTCATGACAAAAGAACTATAATATATCAATCAAAAGCTAAAGAGTAAATAGCAAGTAAACTAAGCAGCAACGAGAAAATGGTACTAAAATGAAAGCAAAGGAAACGTTTCTTGAGGATAGGGGTAATTGATCAGTGATCCTCCTTGATCTACCTAGATGGCTAACATACCTCAAACAAGAGCTAATCCCTAGAAAACAGCTTAAGAAATAATCAAATTCAATCTCTTGATAGATGATCTAAAACTAAGCAGTATCCAGACCTAACTCTTGTTAACGGAACACTACCTAGCAGGCATGAAGAAACAATATGTTCAAATCAATAAACACCCTAAAGAACCTATCTCTTGGATTAGGAATGTAAATCTCTAAAATCACCTTGTTCATACACATTTTAGGTGTGGAAGTGCCTAAGATCATATTTCAATTAATCGGAGAGAAATATGCATTAAGAACAATGAAACAAAAGCGAAAATGGGTAATCATTCTTAAACATCTAGGAGAAACAAGGTTTCAGCACTAATCTACCCCATTATCAGAACAATACTACTAAACAAATCATCAGGATCAAAGGTCAAACTCTTAAGAATAGTAAGAATAGGAAGAACATGACCCTAGAAAAAGATGATCAAAAACTGCAAGAATAAAAACCCATAAAACTGCAAGAACAAAGCCCTGAAAATAGTGATAATAACCTGAAAATGAAGTGAAAGATCAACATGCACCAGATATTCGTGAGGCTAAAGCTAAAACAAGCATAAAATGAACATAGGGAAAAACCTACAACATAAAATGATCAACAAGAAAATTCAAAAGCAACAACAGAGAGAAAAACCTAAAAGAAGAACATAAAATAAAGCTTAGAAAGCAAAATATGAAGCTAGATTCAACTGGAGGCGTGTTAGTGTTTATATATTTGTCTAGGAAAACTCTAATCCACTAAAAGAGAAACAATTAAAATTTATGTGGTTCGGTTTGATCTGTGAAGAAATCTGGCACGAGCACGTTGAGGTCAAGTATATATCGAGTCGAGGTGATCTCATAGCCGAGTCGGGTTGGTTTGAGGTCATCGAGGCAATATTTCCATGATCGAGTTGGTTGGGTCGAGTCATGGTCAAGTCGGCATAGGCCATGATCGAGTCAAGCCAAGTATTTGATTGAGTTGGGCTCAATGAAGAGGTCGATCGGGGTGGTCGAGTTGACTCGGCCTTGAAGACTTTGCTTGATGATTGAGTTAAATGATCGATCTCGATGAAGATGACCGAGTGATCGAGTCGGTCTTGATCGAGTTGGGCTCGGGCTCGATAAGGTTGGCTCGATGAGAACTTGGCCTGGTCGAGTCTGACTTGTTCGTTTGTCTTGTCGAGTCTGGCTTAGAGTTGGCTCTTCCTTCTCTTTCTCCAAATTTGCAATGATGTTTCAAAAACTCCCTAAAAACTTTAAATATCTCCAAAATGCACATGTATGCGAATGCTAATGCATAATTACCTAAAAATATGAACTTAAAAAGACCTATGAATATAACATATTGACATCTAAATAAACCTAAAATGTTGGTAAATGACTTCCTAAAACATGTAAAATGCAGAGACATCAACTCTCCAAACTAAATCCTTGCTTGGCCTCAAGCAAGTAATTCCTAAATCTGGAAGAGAAGTTTGAAAATGGGAACTCAAAACCAAAACATGCTAATAAAATAGGGAATATCAATGTCCAGGTTACTAATTCTAGAATTCATTCCCCATCTCATCCAACTTAAAAACTTTAGCTATACTCATCAAAGTTCATGAAGATCAATTCCGACTTACACAATGCATTCAAATCCATTAATCTCTTTAACATTCATTAAACGAAAACCATGGATCAAGTTATGCACATTCATTGAACTCATTTGGTTAAGGGGAAAAACGGCCCCTTCATGCATTGGTTCATATTTTCATAACTAGGATCTCTCGGAAAGGGAATGAGCTTTAGCATAATGCTAAAAGTAAGAATACCTAGATGCATACAAGAACAAAATCCCATCTACCCAAAGTCACTCAAGCTAAAAAATTTCGTAATTCTAAGCCCACTAGGAGATCCTAACTCTACCCTTTTAAAGCTCAAAGTGATCTTTATGGTTCACAATTTTCCCTTTTTTTCGTCTTTCCCTCAACAATTCTTAGCAGAGGTTTCTTTCTTTTTTAACTTCTATCGAATTGCGGATTTCCTGATTTTAGCACCTATGGTTTCTAATCTTTTTAGTTTTCACTAACTTCTTGGGTCTTTTCCCTTTTCTTATCATTTCTTTTTTCTGTTTTTGCACAAACAATACATTTCATATTATTTCCCCCAAATCATTTACTAGACTATTCTGTTTTCTTTTCTTTTTCGTTCCCACCCTAAGAATTCATAACCATTTCCCTTTCTTTTACCGGATTCCCAACATGTTTTTCTCTTTTTTCAACCCAACCCCAATATCCAGAATCGAACCCCACCTAGTCATATCTAGTCCAAAAAGCGTGAACTAGACGTACATGAGATTCTATTCCTATCAGTTCAAACCTAACACTTTCTACCAAACTCATTCTATAAAAAGACCTAACCCTCAGTAATTTTTAAATGACTTGAAAGAAGGCAAGGTTCAAGGGTGGAGATTCTATTTGGATTAACAAAAGTGGTAGAATGGTAGAAGATAATCCAAATATGTATATACTACCCATGTATATCACGATTTCGGGAGTTGGACGAATCCTCATCGAGGGAGAGGTTTGAAAGGTGATCATAACATATCTAGGTGTGTCATTGATGAAAAGATGTCCTCTTGTTGGAGGTGTCGTAGTTGAAAGGCAAATTCTCCTTCCTTTTGAAAGTGGTCCGCCTGCTGTTTGGGAGTAGGAAGATTCCCTTCATGTTGTTCGATGCCCTTAATTGATATAAGAGTTGAGCATCCATGTTCCCCACTATAAAAAAACCTCCTTCAAGTAATCGCTATCCATTAACCTCGGTGTCCAGACGTTTCTACCAAGCGGTCCCTGAATGTATTGAAGGATATGTGTTATCCACCTTCCGATTCTTAATTGAGGCATCATCCTTTCCCTTGTGATCCAGTTGAGGTCTTTGAATTTCAACAGATGCTGCAAGAATATTTTCAAGGGCCAAGGTCTATTTTCAATTACGCTGGGAAATGAAGTCTCATTTTGCAAAGTGTTGCGGACATGTTGGTGGATACCCAGATGCATGAATTCATCTCCTCTGCCAAAATGTTGATAGTGTCTCGCCTTGAGAAAAAAGAATTGGCGATGATTTGGATGCATGAACACCTGGTTCTGCATGCTTTGAATTTCTTGGACCATATCACATCCCAAATAAACTTAATCTCATATGGAAGATCTTCAAATGTGTTCGGTTGAATCCTTAGGCGTTCGAAACCATAAATACTTCCCAACTGAGCGAAGGTGAACTTGTTAGTTTTGCCGTTCAAATCCTGGAAAGTTATAAAACCTCCCCCATTCGCATCACCTTCCCTCCCCCCTTCACAATAGAAAAATTCTAAAGAGGCAAGGAACATACATGTGGGTTTCTGGTGAGCTTTATAGTCCATCTCAAGGACACTTAATATTCCCATATTCTTCAATATTCCCTTGACCCGTTTGAGAATACCAAGGTTTCCCAATGTTTATGTATTTGGGAGTACTGACTCAGTAAAATCAAGATGCATCAATGTCCTGTATAAGTCTTCAACTGAAGGTGTTTTTAAATTGTTGGACATTCCTCCGTTCAACATTGATGACTTATGTAAAAGATAGAGATGTTAAGATGTGCTATGTGAAAATGCAATTGAAGGACTCTATCAAATTTAAACCTCGCGATCACGTATAGTTTCATTTCAAATGTGGTGACCAAGGTAGAACCGAGTTTCAGAGAATTCAGAGCGTCAAAATCAGGGTTTTTAAACTTTCAAAGCATAATTTCAAGAGTTGAGGAACTAAACCTCCATAAACAGAACCGAGTTTTATAAAAGCCAAAGCCAAGGTTCAAAAACTTTGAATCAAGTTTTCATGAGTTTAAGAGCTAAAAACCGACTTTGATGATTCTAAAAATCTTGGTGCAAATCCATAGAATCCTGAAACTTCATGTAAATCGAAGGAAACACCGAAGAAGTGGAGAGTGTTAGAGAAAAGGATTTTATGAGAACAATTTCAAGTATGAGATTGATGAAAAATATTAGGGTAGAAAGTAAGTGAGAAGTGAATTCCGTTAAGTAGACATTGGGTCAAAAATTGTATGTGGAGGTGGTGTAAAGTTGATGCTTATGGTGGAGTTGATAACGTGTGGAGGAGGTGTTTTCCTTGGAGTTATCATCCAAATTTGAAAACTTTTGTGGAGGAGAAATAAAGTGGTGGAATCTTGTGGAAAGTTCGAGAGGAGAGTTCTCTGTCTCCATGTGGTGTGGGTTAGGAGTGTTAGGAGAAAGTGTTGATCATTAGTGGAGTGTTGGCCAAGTGGGGAGACAATCAGTTAATGTGTTGGATACTCCCTTTTCTTTATGGTGTGCAAGCAATTGTACTCGGCTCGATCAAGTAGGTAGTTAAGCTCGACCACATCTGAAGTTGGGCTCGACCAACTTTGCTCCGGCTCTATGTACCTTTTTGAGACTCGATCAAAAGTTTTCTTCAATAAAATATTTTTTGGCCCGGCTCGATCAAGTATCTCAAGGGCTCCATCAAACTACTTTCCCAGTTTGGTGTGAAAGTTGATGGGCTCGATCGAAAATGTCCATCTCCTAGACTCGACTCGAGGTAAAATTTACTTCGGGCTTGACCGTAAATTATTTTCCAGCTCGATCATGTATAACATGATGTGCCCAAAGCTAAAACTACCAAAACTCTCCTCAGGCTTAATATGGCCAAGTTGACTCTACCTTCCTCTTTTCCCTATGCCAGGTGTCTGCAGCATGATCTGTGGTTCCTGAAACATCCAAAACCAAACAAGAACTAAAATGCATTAAAAAAAAAACATGAATTTGAAAGAAAGACTTTACGTACAAGGATAGACATAGGACTTCCTCCCAAGTGAGCTAGTTTAAACTCACTAAACTTGACTTCATGATTAAAATCTATTGATTGAACAAGGTTCTCCAAGGAAAACCGAGGTTCCTTCTGAAACGACTCTATCAGCTAGATAAGGTTTTACCCTTTGATCGTTTATTGTGAATTCTTCTCTAGACTTGGCAATCAGAGTGATGGTACCATAAGGTAGAATTTCTTTGATCGTGAATGGGCCAGACCACTTTGACTTTAGCTTCCCCGAAAATAGTTTGATTCTTGATTTGAAGAGCAACACTTGATCACCAACCTTGAAGTCCTTAACCGAAATCTTCTTGTCATGGAAGGCTTTGGTTCTTTCTTTATAAAATTTTGAACTCTCATAAGCTTCAAGTCGTATCTCTTCAAGTTTATGCAAGGTCATCTTCCCTCTTTTCTTGAGCTGGTTTGAGATCGAAATTCAGGAGTTTGGTTTCCCATAGTGCCTTGTACCCAACTTCAACAGGTAAATGGCATGCTTTCCCATAGAGGAGCTGGAAGAGTGTGCGCCCTATTGGTGTCTTGAAGGTTGTCCTATAAGCCCATAGTGCTTCATCCAGTTTGGTTGACTAGTCTCTCTTTGCAGTTCCCACAACCTTTGCCAGAGTAGCCTTAATTTTTTTGTTGGAGACTTCAACCTGTCCACTAGTTTGGGGATGATAAGAAGCGTTGCCACCTTTTATTTCACTCCAAACTTTTTCAACATATTTTCAAACACCTTGTTGATGAAATGAGATCTAACATCACTTATGACCACTCTTGGTACACCAAACCTGGGAAATATCATACTCTTGAATAATTTAAGACCCACCCACTGCATCATTGGTTGAACATGCAACTACTTCAACCCATTTGGAGACGTAGTCAACTGCCACCATAATGTAGTTGTTACCGAAGGAAGGAGAATTGAAAGGATCCATGAAATCTATACCCTAAACGTCAAACATGTCAACCTCCAAAATTGGGTTATTAGGCATTTCATTTCTTCTTCCAATACATAGTTGGCCACCAGAGACCGGCTTGCAAGATCTTCTGAATAATATTAAACGTTGCAAAGTGTCTTCCATAAGTGGAACCATGACAATGTTCCAGAACTCCTCTCACTTCATCTTCAGCTATGCATCTTCTAAACAATCCATCCAGACCCTTCTTGTAAAGAAAATGGTCATCCCACTATTAGTGGTTCACATCACTTAGGAACTTCTTCTTCTTGTATGCATCAAAGTCTTCATGTATTATTCCACAAACCTTGAAGTTGACCAAATCTACAAAGTCGCAAGTGTGGATCAACATCAGTTGTTCTTCAAGCATGGAATCATCAATTGGAACTGATTCATCAATCCTCATTCTAGAAAAGTGATCTGCTACTCCATTTTCGATCCCCTTTTTGTCTACTATCTCCATATAAAATTCTTGCAGTAATAGGATCCATCTCACTAACCTTGGTTTAGTATCCTTCTTCGCATAGATATACCTTAGTGTTGCATGATCCGTGTAGACTATAACCTTTGAACCCACCAAGTAGCTTCTGAATTTTTCAAATGCGGAGACAACTGCTAGCAACTCCTATGTTGTGGCATATTTTTCCTGAGCATCATCCATGGTTCTACTAGCATAGTAGATTACATGCACCTTCTTGTCTATTTTCATGCCCCATACTGTTCCAATTGCAAAGTCAGACGTGTCACACATGATCTCGAATGGGTAATCCTAGTTTAGAGCTTGGACTATTGGGGAGGATACTAAGGCTTCCTTGATGTAGTGGAAGGTTTTCAGACATTCATAGTTGAAGTCAAACTCAGTTTCCTTGCACAACAGTCTTTTCAAAGGCCTAGCTATCTTCGAAAAGTCTTTGGTGAATCTTCTATAAAACCCTGCATGACCCAGAAAAATCTTGACATCTTTCACCGTCCTTGGTGGTTGTAGTTGCATCATAACATCAACATTTTCTTTTTCCACCTATATCTCTTTCTCAGAGATCTTGTGCCCTAAGAAAATTCTTTCCCTTATCATGAAATAACGCTTCTCCTAGTTCAAAACCAAGCTTCTTTCCTCGCACCTGGTGAGTACCTTGCAGAAATTAAACAAACAGGAGGAGAAGGAAGAGCCATACATGGAGAAATCGTCCATGAACACCTCCACCATCTCCTCGATTAAATCTGAAAAGATTGAGGTCATGAACTTCTGAAAGGTAGCAGGTGCATTGCAAAGGCCAAACATTATTCTTTTACATTATTCTGAAAGGTAGCAGGTGCATTGCAAAGGCCAAACAGGTGGTGTTTCCCTTATCTTGGGGGTGAATAGGGATTTGAAAGAATTCATTATACCCATCAAGAAAAAAGTAGTAAGGGTGATTCGCTAGTCCTTCTAACATTTGGTCAATGAAAAGCAATGGGAAATGATCTTTCCTAGATGCAGCATTCAACTTCCTATAATTAATGCACATTCTATATCCAACGATGGTTCGGGTTGGTACTAATTTATCATTTTTCATAACACTAATTCCTTCTTTTTTAGAAACACAATGAACTGGTGATATCCAAGTACCATCTGAGATAGGGTAGATAACACAAACATCCAACATCTTAAGAATTTCCTTTTTTTGCCACTTTTTTCAAGTTAGGATTTAGTCTTCTTGGGGAATCTGTATGTGCATGGGTGAGCAACTAACTTGGTTTCCCTTTCTTGATCAATAATAGCTCCAGCAGTTGCCGAGAATGGTCTACCCAAGATCAGGGGATCTCTCGGCCCCTCACTCATTTTTAAAACCACAAAATCAGTTGGGATCTTAGCTACCTCAACCTTCACATGTAAGTCTTCTAGAATCACGTGTGGAATCCTCATTGATCGATCCGCAAGTACTAGAGAGATACTGCAGGATTGAAATTACCGAAGTGTACTTCCTTGCAACTGATGGAGGCATAAGACTGATTGATGCTCCTAGATCGCACAAGCACTTGTCGAATGATAAAGAACCTAGTGAGTAATGGAAGGTAAAAGATCCAGGATCAGATACATTCTTGGGGATTGAGGTTCTTGTGATAATTGCACTGCATTCTTTGCTTAAAACCACCATTCCCTGAATTTCCTTTCCTCACGTGGTGATATCATCCATCAGAAAGTTCTTGTACGGAGGCATTAGAGTTCTGACACCACATGTAAGGGTAATTTTACATGAAACCTAATATCTTTAAACATCTAGATAATCACATAATATAATCATAAATACGATTTGCGGAATACTTCCGTTCATTGTAATAGAGAGATCTTCTTGAACGGTTTCCTGAATGGAAGATAAAAGCTTAATAGGTGTTTAGGTTTCTATCTCCTTCCTACAAAGTTTTTTTAGGTGTTGTGTTGTTTTTAACCTTGGATATCTCTATGACGGAGTAGAGGTATATATATTTATAGGTGGAGAAAGGACCTAATTCCTTATTACGGTTTCCTTATGATCAGTGACGGTTCCAGAAAAATATTTCACCTGGTTCAACATTTATAAATTGAAATTCCTATTCAAATTTTCAGTATTTTTTCAAATTTATACAGATGTAAACAATGAAATATGTTAAAATATATTAAAATAGTTATATCTACTTTTTATAAAAGATAGCCTAAAATTATATTTTTTTCTAAAATTCAAATACTTGTTAGAGATATAGATATAGATATAAAACGTTAATTAGAATTTGATTTCAATGGAATATTAATCACTATTGATGATAAAATATAAGAATTTGAAAGTATACTAGATTTTTTCTTTGTTTCGGAATGAAAGCAAAAGATATAATAAATTTTTCGGCTAAGAGAACTGAAAAACATTCATTCTCTTTAGTCACCTATTTATACTAAGTTTCATTCCTAAAACTTTTTTCCAATCGCCAAAACTCTTTCCCAAACTCATAAAGACACTTTTCCATTTTCCTTCTTCTTTTTGAAGATTCTTTT
>OVBE01006249.1:0-14982 GCA_900406425.1 Iberis pinnata | reverse complement strand
GGGGGGATCAGCCGCAATACTTTCTCCCTTGTTATCATCTCCTCGACTGTTTCTGCCCTCATATTGCTTCTTTGCTTCCTCAGCCCTTTTGTGTTCCTCAATAACATATGCGGTACGGAGCCCACCAGTCCACGAATTAGCCTCAAAAGGGAGATAATCGACATCATGGTCATCTTGGTCAGCATCTAAATGGACTTCAACCACTAAATGAGGGGTAACTTCACTGAGCAATGATAAAACTGGAACCCGTGTATCTCTGAACAGATGAAAATGCAGAGGAAAAAAATGATGATTAGTACTTGGATTTTGAATAGAATTATAGTAGTCCGAGTACCAATGAAAGTGGTAAAGAGCTTATTTTAAATTTTAGATAACTTACTTCTCCAACCATGTTGAGCGACCTGTATGTTTTGTTTTTAAGGTGGAGGCTCATGGGACAGATGAAAGCAACAATCTCATCAATTCGCGAATTGCGTTCGAGCATTGATTCAATGTCTGCATTTCCTAGAACTGGAGGGCAACAAACAACAGTGAAAAAAGCATGGCATGCGATAATCCTTGAATAGTAGTAGTTGGTTGTGTAAAACTGAACGGGTCCTTTGACTTAGTGCTGTCAACAGTCAATGAAAAAGACTCCCTTACCCAAGGGTAGTTCATGTAGTCATCAAGGTCCATCATGTGTTCAACTCTATCTTTTGTTATTGGTGTATTGTTTGAGATAGGACACAGAATACCGTCAACGATGAAAAGAAGTGCTAACCTAAACCTTGTGTCAGGGGTCTTTGTACTTCTTGACTTGCACAAGTTTTTGATGAATCTAGGAAGTGGTAGGCCGTTTCTCTCCATCAAATTTTTTCTTCCAGATGTTTTGGAAACTATGATATGATTTACCCTTGGCTTTTTTGTTTGGCAGAAGTCTTTTTTTCTTTGCAGCCTCAGTCTGTGCCTTGGAATTTAATCCAGTTACAATACCAAAATCCTTTAGACCATACCTTATTGGTTTTTCAGCAAAAAGCCACCATAGTTCATTTTGTTTTTTCGTCACCAATTGTCTTGACAGTAGATAGTGAACAAAGGTTAGGGAGAACTCGTGCTTCCCCATCTGCATTATGAAACTGAACTGAGAATTCATCAGCAACTCCAAATGATCCTCATCCAAGGCTTGTTTTATGTTCTCGATGGCTCTCAAATTAAAATACTTATTAACCCTGACTTTCCCGTCAGGCTCGTAGTTGAGTTCAAATAAATTTGAAGGCAGTTCACTCTCCGTGTTCTCATCCATAGTTTATCTGCGATAACAACAAACAAGTAAATAAGATACTCCAACTATCACAATGGAATACGCAATATTCCAAATTTAATTTTCGTTAACGAAATACAATAATGAAAAACAAAATGCGCAGGTGCTTAGAACCTGAGAATTTCGATAAACAGTGCATAATGTAAAATTGATGATCTAACCATAATCTCTGTTAAAAATTCATAGTTTTTGTACGATTGATGAGGAAGACAAAATTTTGGGTGAGAATTAAATAGATTTGCACAGATGGTAAAGTGTATCTAGAAATTTTTTTAACAGTGACAAAAAAGTATCGCAGACATTTGAAAACGGAAGAAGAAGATGAAGATGAACAGTCCACCGAAGAATATGAAGCAAGAACTTTACTCTTTACAATAGATTAAACACAAAGAAAGACATGCGAAGTGGATTGATTTTCGAAGTTACTTTTTGTTATATGAACCATTGTTGCAATAGTGCATTCGAGAAGGGGAAGAAGACGATGAACAATATACAACAAAAAGAGGCAACATGTTTAATCTTTACAATGAATTAGACATGAACAAAGATATGCAAAGTGGATTGATTTTTGGAGATTTATTTGTGTTATGTGAAGTATTCTTACAATCGTACCCTAATTGAGAAACAACTTTTTCAATTTAGGGCTTTCAACCTAAATAAAACCGATTGAAGAGAAATTTCGAGGAAAAAAACAATGGCTGAAGAAATTTACCGTGATTTAACACGCAAATGCGTCTTGTTCCTTCTTCAGTCTTTCCTCTTCACTTCAATGTATGTTCAACGATTTTGGAGTGTAAAATTTTGTTTTTCTAATGGAGAGTAAATAGAAGTTAATTAGAGCAATGATGTATTTTGTCACTCGATTAGAGGATGCAGTTGGGAGAAATCGAAGAAGTTAATGAACGGTTTCTTTGAAGAAGGTGAGAGAAACTAAGCGGTTTTTTTGAAAACAATTTTAAGTCGACGTTCAAATGTTCTCTGCAAAAAGAAGGCTTAGGCGAATAGGAGACAATTGTTTTCAAGGGATAATATCGAATATAAGATATAATATTTTAAAGAAGAGAGATTTACTCTAATAGTAGGTGATACCAAATTAATATTAGGATACTTCGATAATATCCTGTGTAATTTCCCTAATAAATAACCATGAGCAAAAGTACAATTATATTTTTGATTATGTTAAGTTCTAAACATATTTGGCCCATTTTTCTTTCCGGTGCAAACACTATTATTATATGATTCTTCTTGTTGTCCTAAAATAATTGAGGATGTCCAACTGAAAGAATAATAATTAAGAACGCGCAAACCAAATGACTAGGTCAATCGAATAGTAAGATTGACACGTCGCGACACTGTTATCCAATCAGAGAAGAACACGTCACTCACCACTTGTTCGCGCGCCGTAAACCAGGGAACCATTGAAGCAGAAAAATAACAAAAACNAAATGACTAGGTCAATCGAATAGTAAGATTGACACGTCGCGACACTGTTATCCAATCACAGAAGAACACGTCACTCACCACTTGTTCGCGCGCCGTAAACCAGGGAACCATTGAAGCAGAAAAATAACAAAAACAATAAATAAATAAATAATCAGAAGAAGCGATAAATAAAACACGAGACCTGAACTTAGCTTGTGGACATTTTTCGAAGATTATAATAATCCAAACCTTCAAATTATCGTTCTTCGAACGACGATCGGATTTGCTTTGAGTCTCAAAATATGGGGCGTGTGGATTATCTGGCGATGAAAACCGACGTCGATACGATTGCTTTGGTCAATTCCGACGTCGAGGGGCTTAAAATCGCTGCGATCAAACTTTTTACCGATGTTTCGAAGCTTGGTGGATTTGTTTTTGGTCTTCCGTTTGTCAAATGGATCGCTTCTTTTGCTGCCATGTGAGTTTTATATTTCTTTTGGCATTTTTATTAAGGAAAGCTTTAGAGATACTTGTGTATTCTTCCATAGTCGATGACTGTCTAACTAATTCGATGAAATGTTACTCAATCGGACGGTGATTTTGAGTCAATTGAAATTGAGAAATTCGAGATCGAGATTAATATTGATGTGAATCTGACCGATCCTAGTCATTACTCTGATATTGAGATTTTAACGATATCTCGCGGATTGATAAGTGATTGCGATGCTTAATTTCTCTAAAATTGTGGGCATTTGCAGTAATCTGACTGTTTTAAAACCCTAATCTTTTTGTTTGGGTATGGTTGATGCAGTTACTTGTTGATATTGGATCGTACCAATTGGAGAACCAAGATACTTACATCACTCTTAATACCATACATCTTCCTTAGCCTTCCTGGTGTGATTTTTAATTTTCTCAGGTAACAACAATCTTTCTTTTTTGAAGATCTTTCTATGAATGTTTTAGGTTAAGTGAAAGTTTCTCTTTCTGTTATCAGTGGAGATGTTGGGAAATGGATTGCTTTTGTTGCAGTTGTACTCAGACTTTTCTTCCCAAAGCATTTTCCAGGTAATGAAATCTCATTTCTTTAAAGCTAATTGCTGGGAAAAGTTCAAGTCTCATAGTTTTTTTTCTTTGAAAATTGGCAGATTGGCTTGAGATGCCAGGTTCACTGATCCTTCTACTGGTAGTTGCTCCAAACTTCTTTGTTCATCAGATACGTGGAACATGGATTGGCTCTGTAAGTGCCCTTTTCATAGGCTGTTACTTACTTCAAGAACATATCCGAGTATCGGGTGGGTTCAGGAATGCATTAACGCAGACTCGTGGAGTATCAAACACTTTAGGGATCATCCTTCTATTGGTCTACCCTGTTTGGTCTTTTATCATTCGTGTCTCATAATCAACATTCCTCTTCCATCTCGGCTTGTTCGATAAACTTCATCAAAGAACCTTCACATACCCCTGCCTCAAGCTCAATGAATGAATGTTCCATCATATCTCATTTTTTCAATTATTTGTTTGTCTCTTGTAAGAAGAACTAAGTTCTGAAATTTGTATTGTGTAAATTGCTTATGGGTTCCGTTTCGTATATGCAGTCGTGGACTGTCTGTCGTTTTGGTATACAAAAGGAGAATGAACTTCAAGCTGTTCTATTTTCAGTTAACTAGGTTGTCTCAAACCAATGACTGACTGCCGTTTCGCATATTAACATTCGGAATACGTGGCGCTTTGTGTGCGAAAAATGAAAAGAATACACGCTGTTTTAAAATTAAGTAATTAGACTTGACGTCGTTTTATGTAAGGGACGTCCTAAAACCTTAACCCTAGTTCGTCTTCCGTATAAATAGTCCGCTCTTCGCCTATTAGAAACATAAGTTGTCTTCAACATTCAACCTTTACAAGAATCCCATTTATAGCGAGTTATATTGTTAAAATTCAGTTTTGTTTCTTTATTCGATTTTCAAATCTTATACGATTTAGTTTCTTGGATAAACGAGAGAGTTAAAGGGTTTCTCAGTGATGAAGAAACATAGATGACGAGTCCGATGAATCCATTCATTAAATCATGGGGACAAACGAGGCATTTGTCTGAGAGGAATCCTTTTTTTTTCTCTTGGTTTTTAATCGATACGACTCTTTTTCTAACTAGTCAACCTTTATAAGAATCACATCTCTATTGATTTTTTGTTAAAAGTCATTTTTGTTTCTCTGTTAGGTTTTTTCATAGCTCTTACAATTTATTTTCTTGTATCAACGAGTGAGTAAAAAGGTTTCTCAGTGATGAAGAAACATAGATGACGAGTCCGATGAATCCATTCATTAAACCATGGGGACAAACGAGGCATTTGTCTGAGAGGAATCCTTTTTTTTTTTAAGCTATATGACTTTATTTTTAGCTAAATGTTTTAAAGTTTGTTTTGAGATTTTGGATGAAGAAGAAAAGAAAAAAGCATGATGAGGATTGTTTATTGTCATCTGATTCATGAAGAATCAATACCTCCTACTCATTCTGAGTGCTTTTTGTTTCTTACTTTTTTTTTTTTCTCTCTATGGATTTAACGTTTTCAATCGAGTTTTATTTTTAACATATGAATCAGTAATTGTAGAAAATTTTAGAAACGGTTGTCAATTTGAATTGCGGGATCTAAATGTGCTTTTAGAAAACGGGATCTTTGAATGCCTGCTACTAAATGACCAAATTCTGGACACAATCCATTGGTTTTGCATTCCTGTGAAAGAGAAGAAACAAATTACATGGCGGATCAGTATTGGATACTAGGTCCGGGCTTACTTTATTTATTCCATGATCAATATTGGATAATATTAGTTGATAATATTTGCTATTCTAATGTAGGTTATGTGACAATGTACACCTGAAAATCTTTACTATAAAAGGAATGATTCTAATAAGACTATCCACGTCAAATTTCTTTTCCTTTTCCTAACAAATAAGCCAATTTGAAATTGTCACATGTTAGGTACGAGTAGGTACAATTTCTAAATCGTGGTTCTCTTCACTCTTCGGCTTCGCAATAACTTTCTCCTACTTCTTTGACATTCAAGTTTCTTTATTCTCATTGAATTCTCCTATGTTTATAAGGATGCTTCGACTGCCACTAATATGTTGGATCGACCCAATTTTCTAATTAGTATAGCTAATGAAAACTTCTTAGATTATATGTCCAATTTTTCTCTTCGTAAGAATTCACTATGATTCTTGATTTGAACTTTCCAAAACTCTAAAACCATAATATATAGTAAGACTAAAGACAAACCTAATATAATTTTGTTATTTTAAAAGCAAACCATAGTTACTTAAAAGTAATAGCGTAATGTATTTGAAAAACACCTTGTCCTCAAGGTCCGGAGTCAAAGTCTTGTTTCCAGATTTGTCTACTAATTCCAACCATGCTAAATTTGGTTGAAGAAGTGTTATCTCCCTTACAAGATCACCATAACCACAACTTTCAAAAGCTTTTTTTCCAACTATTTCCAGAGCAAGTATACCTAGAAGTTTCTTCACAAAACGTCCCTTATCTCTGAGCTTGCATCCCATCGTAATCCCAGCTTCAATGATTGAATCTTTTACTTTCTGCAGTTCTATTTCCTTTCGACAATTTGTCCTATGATTCCCCTTCAATTCCCAATTCTTATTGACTAACAGACTTGACAGTTTCAAGTTCCAGAAGACTTCTAACATCTTACGATAAGGAAGGAGAGTACTTCCCTTAACCTTTTGTGGCCTCATGATTCTTCCCTGAAGTAAGACCTCCACAAGAGTTAGTTTTTCTATGATAGGAGACAGCAAGATCTTCCTCAACTTTTCCTGTTTCATAGGCACATGTATTTTCTGGATTATATAATCCTCAAAGAAGAATGAATCTGGATGATGGTAGCCTTTCACCAATGAATTCTCTTTTTGAAATTTACCCGAGACATAGAATGTTCTTCCAATAGAATGATCATCTCCTAATGTCTTAATGATTGGCTGGAAAACTAAATTGATTTGTTCTTCTAAAAATAGCACTACACTCATCTTATTCACTTTTGTTTTCATCATCTTCTTCTTAATTAATCTCCATATCCATATCTTGTCAACTACCATAGTCTTGAATTGCTTAGTGGCGTTGTCTTTAAAGATCAAAAGATAAACCAGATCCGCTCGAATTCCTATATCCCTATCCATGTCATTTGTAAAATCCAGTAGCCTAACTTTAACTCTTATGTACCAAACTATTGTTATCCTTTCGTTTTCTTTATTCCAACTTTTATTCTCCTTTTTCTTGTGCTTGTACTTGAACTTTTTCCTTTTTCCGCTTGTTGTTCCACTCCTGCTATCAACATATAAATGATTACAAGGTGAATGTAATTGTTCTGATCCTTTGGAAACAACATATTGCTCCTTATCTTATGTATTTTTGGCTTAATTTTCTTATTTGCTAACTGTAGTAGCCACATGTTCCTCATGTGATCGAAGCACTTAAACCTCTGGAATTCTCTCGTTGTCCATATTCTATCACTTACTGGACTTTTCCATATGAATTGGTACTCTCTTTCTAGCCAGCTTTGTGATAAAGTATTTGGAACTACTTAGTTTGGGACAGACCAATTTCCTATTCTTAACATGTTTCCTTGGCATAATCCCTTTAGTGAACAACTAATCTCCATCCTTATGGTGATTTTCAAAATACTTGATCTCAAGTATAGATTTCAAAATCACGTTCACGTGATTCATAAAGAAATCTTCTTTAAATTTTGTTTTGGGTTTGTTCTTGTACTTGTATTTAATCTTTGGTTTCCTCCAAATTATTCCCAGCCACATATAGCAAATCACACAGCGAGTTAGCAAACAGACACTATCTTCTAACATCGCTCATTTTTTCCTCTGAAATTTACTCAGTGTCCATGTTTGTGACATCTGAACTTGTCATTCACCATAGATTGAAGTAGTTTCTCTAGCACTAACTTCCTGTTTTTGCACTTGATACCTTTCCTCTCTTTTTCCAACTTGGGTTGTTTCTTCCTCTTTGTAATCCACAACAACATCTTTTTGTCAAACACTTTGTGGTTGTGCATCTTTTTCTTGACACATGTCCTTTTGTTCTCTTTCGTAGCAATATATTTGAACACACGTCTCAACCATCATATCATTTTCTTTAGCTTCCCTCTCTTGTTTCTCATGCAGTCATTTGAGATTTTGTGTCTGTTATATCTTCTTTGAAAGCTTCTTCCATCTTTTCTTCTTCTTGTTCCCTTTTCCTCTTATAAGCATTTGATCAAACACTTGGTGTGCATTCTTAACCATCTCGACATCTATCTGCTTGTTTCCTCTGCTAGGCATTTGATCGAACACTTGATGGGTAGCTTCAACACTCATTTCATCTGCCATATTCTTACCCTCTGACAACAAGGGTTCTTGTCCTTTGCCACTGTTGCCATTTCCCTGTCTTTTAGGATTTCTAACCCCTCTGTTTCAACAAGGTAGACTCCATCTTCTTCAGAGTTCATTTGTTTTGAAACACAGTCTTTTGATGGCTTCAAGCAGAGATGCACTGCTTCTTTTCTGTTTCCAAACCTCAACAACAAACCTGCTTTGATCTCTGCCCAACTAGTGGAGTGATTCCTGGAATTATGCTCTTCAAACCACGACCAAGCTTCACCTTCGATAAAACCATACAAAAAAGGAATCTTCTCTTTCTATGAAAAACCATAATCAGAGAAGAATCTATCAATCCATGAAATCCATTGTTCTGGTTCTTCTCCATAGAAGACCGGAACCTCCAGAAACCCATTACTCTCTCCCATTGGATTGTCTTGCTCTGATACTAATTTGATAAGTGTAGCTAATGAAAACCTCTTAGATTATATGTCCAAAATGAATTACAAGTTTGAGAGTTCTTAATGGAGTTACTCTTCCCTCCCCCTCACAAGAATTCACTATGATTCTTGATCAAAACTTCCTAAAACCCTAAAACCATAATATATAGTAAGACTAAAGAGAAACCTAATATAACCTTGGTTACTTTAAAAGCAAACCATGGTTACATAAAAGAAATAGAGTAAATAGTAAATCCTTAAACTAATGCATCTATCATTTTCCGATCTCCAGAACAAATCTCACGCGTTCTTTCACTTTCCTTGAGATGTAATCGGCTATTCATCATCTTCTTCCTCTACACATAACCACATTATTCACACCGTTTTGCATGTATTCATACTTCACGTCTTAGTTTATGTCTAATGGACTTCATCAATTTTGTGTAGCGAGTTCCACTTCTTCGGTCATCTTCTTCGAAAAATCAAATTTGAGGTATTCATGTTACAATTTTTTTTCTTTTTCATGGACTTTGTCAAACTCAATGTTTATGTTTTACAATCACATTGGAAAGTAATCGAATACATCATTTCAGCTTTACAGACTCTATGCAGCTTTTGCTAACATCAGGTCACGTACGCCTTTTCTCTTCCTCTCTTCAATGAATTGAAAGGTATGCCTATATCTTGATCAAAGTTTATTACACCATTTTCTTTCTATTTGCGTTATTGTTCATCTCATGTGATTCTCTTATGATTCCTTATTGATATCTTATTCTATGGTTGCTAATAATGTTTGTTAGTGCTGTTTGACTTGCAGGAAGTTCTTGAGAATAGACGTACACTATCAATCTACAAAGGCATAATAATGATGTAAGACAAAATGCAGGCATGCACACTACCATTCATTTCTGAAGAATAATTGCCGATATTGGTGTTGAAATCGTGTTTCTAACCTATAATTGTGAGTTCACTCTCGTCTTATGATATATTCAGTAGATTCATGTTTTTTTTGTGAAAGGGTAAAACAAGCAGCTGAGCCTTATGTATACCCATGACTTTTCAATAAATCCAAATTTACATATAGATACGAAGTTGAACTCTTTGTTTCTTACAGATAATCCCCATTAGTTGTAATTAGATTATGTGCATAAGCAAGTAATTAGTTGTTGTACTCTCTATTATTTTCTTACAATGTGGTACTTCAGAAAAATGTTTTAATATGTGTTGATTATTGTAATCGTTTGATTTTGACAGATACTCTCCAAACATCAAAGAGATAAAAGTTGCGAGTTACAAGAAAGTGAGAAGATCAAGGCTTTACTATTTGAGGTCTGTCAACTTTCAAGTAAACACTATTTATCGTGATGTTTCGCTTTGTGCTCTGTTTTTATAAGAATTGTTTCTTTGTTTCTAAAGCATGTAAGTCATAGCTTGCATGTTCTTTTGAGAAAGTAAAATCAAAATTAGTTTAGCTTTCAGTTGATGAATGTAGACTTTGTCCTCGTTTGAAAATGAGTGATATATGAACTTCTTAGGACTTATGATCTCAGTATGGACTAAGGTCTGTATTTTAGACTTTTAGTAGTAGGTAAGCATGAATAAGTATGTGTTATGTGCATATGTTTTTTGGTGGATTTTTAGGAACAAAAACATAAAATCGTCTTTCTTTTTCTTTGATCACCTTCGAACAAAAAAAAAAATAGTGGTAATTATGAAAAGTGTACCCTTATCATAATATTGACCATACAATATTTTATCACCCTATACAAAATAATAATAGAAGCAAAAATAGACTAAGATTCAAAGAAAAAGCAAAAATATGGACTTTAAAGTTTTATTGAAAGAGAGGTAAGAGAAGAGGCATTATGTATATATGTATATAATTAAATATTTTTCTTTCTCTGCAAAGGTATTTTGAGAGAGCTTAAGAGTCTCTCTAATCTCAATCAAACGAGAGAGAGCTTACAAAAACTATTTTTTTCCATTGAGATGTAAAATGAGGCTTAAAGCTTTGTCCTCACATAATTGGTGAAACAACTCTGCTTGAGGAAATGACCCATTTGGCAGAAAGTCCAGAAGAAGGAGATTTTGATAAGACCTGCAATTATCTTGATAACCAAACATCACACAACCACTTTCTTGCGCAAAGACAGAAGCCAAGTTTCTTGGGGTGAAGCATGTGACCTTGTTCTCTATTTTTACTTTGCATTCATGGCTAGCATTCATCTTCATCATGCTTTTGGGACTACTCTCCATAATCCTCTTTTAACATTTTCTATAATTATGTGTAATTGTTACTGGCTCTTGATCTTTTGTTGTTAACTTTTTTTTTAATTGGTCGCATGAGGTATTAATTCAAAGAACCAATGAATTGAAAGATAAGTAACTCGATCGTTGAGTAGAATATATTAACGATAAATCAACAACTGAAATTTATTGAACATAAGTTGGTGATGAGATAAATATTATGAGCTGAAAGATACAAAGTTGTTGCATGTACCAACAAATCAACCTGGACCGACAAGATAACTTCTTACAAGACTTTAATGTAACAAAAAGAAAACACAAGCATTTGAAAAAAGTCATATGCTACATTTTAATGTTTTATAGTTCATATATATCAATATTGTAAAAATATATGTATTCCAAATGCACGAGATGATTTTCATAAAACCAACATAAAACAAATCTATGGAAAAACCAAAAGAACTTAGGATAATAAAGTTCTCAATAATAACTAATCGACAAACAACTAAAATTCTATATAGAAAAATACAATAACAAATTCACTACTAAAAAAATAGTTGTGTAGAAAAATAGGGAGAAAAACCGCGCATCGCGCCGGCTGAAAAATCTAGTATTGGCATTAAATTTTGTGGTATAAGAGTCTTATTGTATTGGACGTTGAGTAATGTATGAACTCCTTTTTTCCATTGCATAAGCGAGCAAGTTAACTCTTTGCAATCAATGATAAATTAAGAATTATTTCGGTTTCTTTTTTCTCGAACATTTCATGTCCTACCATAAACTATGATTCCATTCGAACATTACATAACCCCTATTTTTTGACAAATGGGAAAATATGGATATCCAATTTTGATATTAGAAATATTACCATATAACACAAAATTTTTCAGCCGATTTTTTAAGCTGGGCTTTCGGTCTGTCATGAAGAGTACAAGTTTTTAGTCAAAATTTGTTTCTTGTGATTTTGTCACGAAATCGGGTTGTGTCAAATTTCCTTTATTTATAATTTGGGTGTTATGGACTTATGGTATGGTTCAGTTTTCTAATGATATTACAAAGGAGTTTAATGAATTTATATTGCCTTTTTCTTTATAATAACCAGGGTTTTGGATCCGTGTTACGTGCAGACTTTTTTGTAATTTTGTTAGCTGTAATAATTACATTTGAATCAGTTCATATATTCACAACGGTTGGCTATTTTCTAGTTTGAATATTTTGCTTATGTTTGTTCTAAATATTAAATAAGCTTGATTGTTATAAACAAAACCATTACGTAAGAATGTAAATAAATTTAAATTTGAATTTTTGTTAATTTCTTGTCAATAGGTATTAACTATGTAATCAATCATATATATATTTAAGATAATTAGATGATTATGATCGTTAAAGTTTTATGATAAAATCTGACAAAGAATCCCAAATTACACACACATAAATGATCATCTTTCTGCGTTTCTAAGCTGTCCACATAGGATAAATAGTCAACCCGTTAAATTATGACACTTGTTCAAAGTTTTACGTCAAATTGCAACAATCATTAACCCACTTTTACATAATCTTACACGATGCACCATCTTAATATATATTAGTCAAAAGCCCATTACACATTATTTTATCTATGCCTCCGTTCAAACCTTGTTCATCTTCCTATTTCTCTTTTCAACGTATGATAAACATATGTTTGCCTAAGCAATATCTAAGCAAATAACTTAAGTCTATTGTGTCATTATAGTACTTACGAATCAATCCAAATTCAAGGGGTTTAACACACTAATCCTATATGAATCTTATATAGTCTAAGCCATTAAGATTGATTGGATTCAAACATTCATACATACTTAAAATAGAAAGTCAACAAAAGTCAGCAGAAATTCAAAAGTCAATTTAAATCAACAAAAGTTAACATAATTTAAAGATAAAATTTCAAAGATAAAATGGCTAAGAAAATGACATAGGTTATTGATTTCGTCAATTAAGTAACTTCCCATGATGTTCAATTATAACTATTAAGCTAATCCTTGGTCTAAGATTCCATAAATAGACGAATCCACTCTCATGGCACTAATCCTTTCTAATCATGCAATTAAGACAATCTCTTGGATAAGTACACAAATAAGAAACATTAAACTCTAATCCATGATTAACCACTAAACTAACTAACACAAATCTCTTTGGTTAGGCCTCATTTAGCAATCAATAATTGGTCCGGGCATTTCGTCGAACACCTTTTGGGCACAACTCAACTTATGATCTAGATTCAATTGGTCAAGCTAAATCGAGCATTGGTAACATTATCTACTTGAGGATTAATGGAAACTACGCCCTAAACATCATGGTTCATTACCTAATCAACATAATCTACCTAACTATTTTCTTAAAAGGGAACTACTCACTATCCATTGGATAAACATCAAATCCAAGAATAAAAATGTGTTTTTCAATAGATAAAAAGAAGATTTGAAGAAAAGAAACAATTAAAAACAACAAATTAAACTCAAAATAAGCAAAATATCAAAGTTTTACAAAGTGGTTCTTAGGAAAATTAAAGACAAAGCATAAAAGATACCTAAATATTAGGTAAAAGAGTTTAAATAGTGTTCCAAAAAAGTATTGGGTTAACCCATAAACATTTAGGTTAACCTAATTAGAGTTGAGTTTAAACCAAAAAGGTTAAGTCCAAGGTTGACTTTTCTAGCGCGTATCGTTTTGGGCTGACCGATGCACCAAACCGATATTGAGTTTCTTCGTCTGTACCGGTTTTAGCAAACCAGTACACACTACCGCTGCTTAGTCCCTGTCCGTTTTTCGCTCATCGTACCGGTCTGGCTTGACCGATACAGTAAACCGCTGAATGCTCTGTTTCGCCTGTATCAGTTAGAAAAACCGGTACACTAAACTGGTACACCTATGTTTTCTATCTTTTTGCACCTTTTTTAGCTCATTCGATCCCCGTTTCCGGTTCTTTCGCTTCTAACACCTGTAGAAATGAAATGCAAAGGCAAATGCATACTAAATAACCTAAATGCACATCAATCTACATAGAATGAATGCAAAACAAGAGTAAAAACATGCTAAAAACATAGTATATCAACTCCCCCAGACTTATCCTTTGCTTGTCCGCAAGCAAGCCGCAAAGGAAAGTGAGAGAGAGAGATGTTTGAAAGTGGAAACCTCAAAGCCAAAAGATTAAGCAAAAGCCTAGTGAACTAACATCCAAAATATGATACATCATCTATTCCAATCCAATATCTCTACTCATCAAATCATCCAAACATTTTCACAATTCATTCTATTACCAAAGGAAAGAGTCTAGATCATCTTCTTACGTTCAAATTATTTTCAATAGTGAAGCATGCTAAAAAGATGACTCAAGCGTTTCAATTGGTTAGGTTGAAAGGGGATTCCAATGCGTTAAAAAGATGGTTTACACTCAATCGTTGGCCATCACTCAAAAGGGAGTGATTGAATTAGCAAAATCAAAAACATATCACGCCATTCCCGCTTGTCATGCGGGTGACCCGGGTTTGATCCCCGGCAACGGCGCCAATTTGATAAACATAAATTTGCCTAAGCAATGTCTAAGAAAATAACTTAAGTCTATTATGTCATTATAGCACTTAAGAATCAATCCAAATTCAGGGGGTTTAACACACTAATCCTATATGAATCTTATCTAGTCTAAGCCATTAAGATTGATTGGATTCAAACATTCAAACATAATTAAAATAGAAAGTCAATAAAAGTCAACATAAATTCAAAACTCAACTTAAATCAACAAAAGTCAACATAATTTAAAGATAAAATTTCAAAGATAAAATGGCTAAGCAAATGGCATAGGTTATTGATTTGGTCAATTAAGTAACTTCCCATGATGTTTAATTCTAACTATTAAGCTAATCCTTGGTCGAAGATTCCATAAATAGACTAATCCACTCTCATGGCACTAATCATTTCCCTAAACATGCAATTAAGACAATCTCTTGGATAATTACAAAAATAAGAAACATTAAACTCTAATCCATGATTAACCACTAAACTAACTAACACAAATCTCTTTGTTAGGCCTCATTTAGCAAGCAATAATTGGTTCGGGCATTTCGTCGAACACCTTTTGGGCACAACTCAACTTATGATCAAGATTCAATTGGTCAAGCTAAATCGAGCATTAGTAACATTATCTACTTGAGAATTAA
>OVBE01006248.1:0-20202 GCA_900406425.1 Iberis pinnata | reverse complement strand
TCTTCCCAAGATTAGTGGATCCTTTGGTTCTTTGTCCATATCCAACACCATAAAGTCAGTGGGTATCTCTACACTCCCAATCTTGATGGGTACATTTTCCAGATTACCAATAGGATGCCTAGTGGATCTATCTGCCAATAATAGAGTTATATTAGAAGCTTTAAATTCATTGAATCCCTGCTTGTTGAATCCCTGCTTGTTGGCAGTGGAGAGAGGCATCAAGTTAATGGATGCCCCTAAATCACATAGGGATTTGTTGAAGGCTAGGGAGCTTAGTGACCATGGTAGAGTGAATGAACCAAGATCATCTTGCTTCTTTGGTATTAAGGCGTTGCATTCATCATTTGGGACCAACACTTCTTGGGTTTCACCATCCTTCTTGTACTTTTCAAAGATTGCTGGGTACTTCTCTGTTATCTCCTTCTTAAACCTTGAAAGGTATGGCAACTTTGGGATATAAGGTGGTGGAATAAAGGGTGTTTCCCTCTCCTTTGAAGCAGATAGCTTTTCATCAAGACCAGGCTTGACTCTGGCAGCTAACTCTGGGTTTCTCCATGTCAAGGAATCAGTCTTTCTAAAATCTNAACCCCCCCCCCCCCAAACTTGAGAAACACTATCCCCAGTGATGTGAGTAGACAAGGGTGGAAAGAAAAGTCAGGGGTACTGCCTAAGAAGATAACACTGACATATGCATACTCCTTTGGGTTCTGAATGATTTGCCAGGACGTTGTCCATTTATGGTGGGAGTAGAAACAGAAGTGGAAGCAGACTTGCTCTCCAAAGCAGCAACCCTTGAGTTCAGAGCGTCAAACTTCTGATGGAGGTCATTGTATGATCAAGCAATATGCGTCTTCAATTCAGCAAGTTTCTTTAAAATTTCCATAGCGTTGTTAGCCTGACCTTGTAGAATCTGCTGCAAAATTACTTTAACGTTTGAAGGTGCATCAGAAGGTTTCTTGGTGGGGAAACCTGAAGGAACATCAACTTGCTGTTGCTGTTGAAAACTACCTTGTAGGTGCAGATTTTGAAGGAAACCACGATTTTGAGCATAGTTGATGAAGGGCTTAGCTTGTTGTTGTGATTGAAAAACCCGTTGTAGGGTTCTGAATGTAACTAATCCCCTCTTGTGGAGCAGTCATCCCGCCTTGTTGTTGAACGTGCTATGACTCACGTATGAAGTGAACTTGATGTTGCTGTGCAAGGAGTAACTTATCCAATTTCTCACTCAGAGCTTTGAGGTCCCTCTGTGTTTTGGGTTCAGAATCGGTGCTGCCCCATGGAGTGCTATCATAGTCGTCAATGTAGTTGGCTTCAGAATGTGCTAAGTTCTCCACTAGCTCCCAACCATCATCAATAGTTTTGTTAAGGAATCTTTCATTGCTTGCTGTATCAAGTAACATCATGATCTTGAGGAGAGCACCTCTATATAGAGTACTAAGGAGGGATGCATTGCTAAATCCATGGTGTGGGCATTGCAACGCGTACCCTTTAAACCTTTCCCAAGCTTCAGAAAACGTCTCAACATTCCTCTATACAAAACCAGATATTTAATTGCGAACTCAAGCCGTTCTTAAGTTTAAGAAGAATTTTGCAGGAAATGCCGTCTTGCAGTCTTTCCAGGAGGTGATGGAATTATGAGGAAGCGATTTTTTCCATTGACGAGCTTTGTCACCCAACAAGAAGGGAAAGAGACGTAGCTTGAATGCATCCTCACTCACACCATTAATCTTGGTGAGACTGCAAAATCTGTCAAACTCGTCCAAGTGGTCTAGTGGATCCTCCATTGGTAATCCATGGAACCTATTCCCCTGAACCATAGCTATCAAGCTGTGCTTGATCTCAAAATTACTGTTCTATACAGCAGGAGGGTTGATTCCATAGCGTTGTGTGTGAATGTTCGGGTTGTCACTCGCACCAATGGTCTGCTGGTTCAAGTTGTTAATGTTCTCCATGTGCAAGTAAAACAAATGAAATGCACTAACAAGGAGAAAACATAAATCAGTAAAGTAAAAGAAAGGAACTTGATCTCAAAAGATCTAAAATTTAGAATGTAGTAAATAACACCAAATTGGCAACGACGCCAAATTGATAGTAGGATTTTCGAGGTCCTAAGGGTATCAATTCCCGACCATTGTAGTATAAATGGGTTATCAATCCAAATGGGAGTGCACTAACAATCAAGATGCAATGGATGCTTCAAAGTCAAGCTAAACAGTAAAAAAAAGTGGTTTACTAACAGGTCCTAAGTGCAGTGAACATATTGGAAGTAAAGTGCACAACATAAAAAAGAAGCATAAAAGACTAAGATGCAAAAACAGAGTAAAGGCAGAGAGAGTTAAAGATGTAAACAAATGTGAAGCAGTTCCTGAGGACTAAGGGTAATCAACCAGAGATCCATCCCAATCTACCTAAGCACCTAACATACCTCAAACAATCAGTAAGTTATCCCTAGACGATAGGTTCATAATTAACCAAGTCCAATCCCTTGATAAATGGAATCAACCTAAGCAATCACCAGACCTAACTCCCGTTAACGGTACACTACCTAGAAGGCATTAAGCGACAACCTACCAAAGCCAAAAAGCCCCCTAGACATCCAACCCCCTAGGTTGAGATGCATATCCTAAATATCTAGGGTGTTGCATAAGGATAGAATAATCTCCGAAATCACCATTATCAGACTTCCACATAACGCTTTTGGGGCGCTGGAATGTCCAAGATCAGATTTCGATTGGCGTGAAGGAAACCACCATTAACCACAATAAAACATAAGGGATGTAAATTTCACACAAGCTTAGTGCCTAAGGTGAGATCAGGACATCAACCCTAGTCTACCCCATCCTCAGGAACTTCAGGAACTACTCACTACTCATGGAAGTAAAAACAGAGAAAACATAAATCAAAACTGCAAACCTAAACATGATGATCTAAGAAGAAGCTATGAAGAACAGTAAGAACAACAAGAGCTCAAACCCAGAAATAAGAACAACAATAAAACAGTAAAAACAGAGATGAAGAACAAACTAAAACAGAAGATTAAAAGCTTAAAACGTAAATCAATATGCACCAGATAAACAGCAACCAAAAGCTAAGAAAGAGAGTAAAGGAAAAACAAAAGATTAACTTGAAACTTAAAACAAATCTGGTTTTCACACCAAGAACATGAAGAACAACCAAAGAACAGAAAAACCTAATACAAAACCTAAAAAAGAAAAGAAAAATAAGACTTCATGGAAAGAAGGCGAATTAGGGCTTACATAGTATTCAGAGAAAAGCCCTAAATTGCACTAAAAACAAAAACTAATCATTGGCTCGGATCTTGGGCCAGGTCTACTTCGGAATTGAGTTGGTCAGCTCGGAGCGTGTTTGACTCGAGTTGAGAAGAGTGTGGGATCAATCCGAGCTAGGGATGATTGAATGGGATCGATTCGTGTTCATGCCTTAGATCGATCCAGGTGCATGCTTAAGATCGATCCAGGTGCGTGCTTGAGATCGATCCAGGTGCGTACTTGAGGTTGATCCAGGTGTGTGCTTAAGATCGATCCAGGTTTGTGCATGAGATCAATCCAGGTGCATGCTTGAGATAGATTAAGGTATGTGTTGATTGAATGGGATCGATCCAGACGTTGAAGCAAGATCGATCCAGAGATGAGTGTGGGATAGATATAACGTTGAAGCGGGATCGATCCACAAGTGATTTTTTCTTGAATGGGATCAATCCAGACGTTGAAGCAAGATCGATCCAGAGGTGAGTGTGGGATCGATCCAACGTTGAAGCGGGATCGATCCAGAAGTGAGTGTTGGTTCGATCCAAGGTTGAAGTGGGATCGATCCAGAGGTTTAGTGGGATCGATCCATGCTTAGGCTTGAGATCGATCCAGGTTGAGCCAAAGGAAAGTGTGATCGAGGTGAAGCTACTTGGTGATCGAGGCAGCTTGGAAGCAGTTGATCAAGGCAGCTTCAAGTTCTGCATCCTTCTTCAGGGCCTGCACCCTTTTTAGGCTCTACGCCCTTCTTCAGGATCTGCACCCTTCTTCAGGGTCTGCACCTTTCTTCAGGTTCTGCACCCTTCTTCAGGTTTTGCACCCTTCTTCAGGTTTTGCACCCTTCTTCAGGTTCTGCACCCTTCTCTAGGTTTTGCATCCTTCTTAAGGGTCTGCACCCTTTTCAGGTTCTGCATCCTTTTTCAAGGTCTGCACCCTTCTTCAGGTTCTGCACCCTTTTTCTGAATTCTCTCAAAACCTTCTTGAAAACTCATGAAAGTCCTGAAAAATCTCCAAAATGTGTGCATATGCGAATTCTAATGCTAAAGTCCTAAAAATCACAAACTTACTGAAATGAACTATAAATGTGATGTATGCACGCCTAAAGACCTCAAAGTTGATGCTAAATGACATGTAAAAACCATGAAAATTCAGAGTCATCACAACTTAGCTCAATGGAGTCTCTATACACTTCATGCATTGTAAGTTCTTCAATCACTCCCTTGCTAATAGATCTCTTAAATGGGTGAAATTGCTGCCAGCTAACTCCATATAGACTTGGGATGAGTGCAAATCCAAGTTTCTTAGTCACTTCTATACCTCTACAAGGACCAACAATCTGAGCAACAAGATTTCTTAATTTCAGCAGGGTCCTTTAGAATCCTTTTTGAAGCACGGGACATGTTTAAGGAGTACCTTCGGGACTGTCCTCATCACGGCTTCTCTGAACTTAGCCTTATGAATACCTTTTATAGAGGAATAGAACAGCAGTATCGACTCTCTCTTGATAATGCCAGCAATGGTGACTTCATGACAAAGCTTGTGAATGAAGCGTACCAGCTAAAAGACAATCTAGCTCAGAGAAATGCAATCTTTTCCCCGAATATGATTGAAGAGTAAGACCATCCAATTCATACACTTCTGATCTTACTGAGGTCAAAGGACTTCTCACTCAACTTCTCAAGAAGTAGAGTGAAAAACATGTCGGCTTTGTTGAAGATATTGAGAAAACAGAGGTTGATTGTTTTGCTGTTAAAGAAACTGAGAATGCGGAGGAAGTGGGCTATATTAATAGCCAGGGACAGAGAGTGTACAATCAAGGCTTCAACAAAGGCAATCTCTCTTAGAGGAGTACTAATGTAGCTAATCCACAAGATCGGGTATACCCAACCTAGTCGCAGAGCTTTGTCCAGAAATTTGGACAAGCATTCGATTAGAATTCAAGTGGAAGTGGTTTCAAAAGAAACCAGAATAGAAGTTTTGTGCAGAACTCAACATCGAGAGGTTTTCAAAAAACCTCTCAACCTGGGTTTCAAGAGATAAATCCCCCTCAGGACAACACGCTCGAATCAATGATCGAGGAGATTCTAGAAAGCCAGCAGCATTCCGAAAAGAACATAATTGTGAAGTTTGATAGTATGTACAATGATTTAAACAATAAATTTGAAACATTGTCAAATCATGTTAAGAAACTTGATCAGCAAGTGGCTCCAACCTCATAAGCAGTTAAGAGACAAGCAGGTGTCCTTCAAGGGAAAGTGGAAGACAACTTGAAAGGCTATTGCAAAGCATAAAATCAAGTACTAAAAAGAAGAACGCTGAATTTGAAAGTTCTGCAGATTTTAGAAGCTTCAGTAATGATGCAGGGAAAGAGATCGATCGATCCCTAAGGGATCAATCGATCCAACTATACGTAGAAGCCTAGAGACTGCAGATCGATCGATCTGCATACTTGGATCGATCGATCCAGTTGAAAAGAAAGTTTCCGGAAAAAACGATGCATCGATCCATCGAACCAGATATCGAGAAAAGATGAGATCGATCGATCCCCCCTGCATACTGCTGAAATTGCTAACCAACTAACCAAACTCAAGATTGAATACCCAAAAGAGTCTAATACTTCTGAAGAAGAGTTAGTGTACAATGATGAAGCTTCTAACCAGATTGTTCCACTAAGAAGAGTTCAAAAACTACAAGATCCTGGCGAATTCTTAGTCCAAGTCAAAATCAAAGGGGTGATATTCATGGAATCACTCTGTGATACATGGGCTAACGCTGACGTCATATCAAAAATGGTTGATGAGAAGTTGGGACTAAAAGGCATTAAACCATCAGAGCAAGCTTTTACAGTAGCTAATAATTTTGTAGTATCCTCAAATGGATCGATCTCTAATGTGATGGCACAGGCTGAAGATTGTGTTATCCCGCTTGACTTCCATGTCATAGTTACTGGGGGAAATACAAATGTGCAATTAGTGCTGGGAAGACCTTTTCTGTCATCTGTAGGAGTTATTATAGATATGCCACAAAAGCACATCTACCTTACAAAGATCAAGAAGGGCTATTATTATCTGATAATACCCAACATCAATGCTTCTAAGATCAATATGATAAATACAAGGAAGGGAGCACAGAAGCCTCAAACCGAATCTAGTGCTGAAAAGATCATACTTGGAGTCTTGAAAGAACAATTTAAAACCTCAAGCAAGAGAGCAACCCCTAGGATCAAAAATATGGGTAAGATAAACATGAAAAAGTTAGAGGAGAATCCCCAACCGCTCTTAAAGTCTCAAGCATCGAATAGAAATGAAGTCAAGCACAAGGCGAAGAGTAAAGAAACTACAAAACATCCCTCAAAGGTCAAAAAAAAAGCCAAGAGAAATGAAAAAAGATCAACAAGGACATTCATATGATTTTGGTTCCTCAAACCCTTTATCAAAAGTTAAGGAATTCTTTCTCTCAGATCTTAAGGACAAAGGGGAAGACTATTCGAAAAAGATGATGAAAAAGATTAAGAAGATGCAAATATCATACGATGGTAGTTTCAGCAAAGCATCTATTGGTGCTAACTCAACCCCAACTTAAAAGGTGAGTTCGTCAAGCTTTTAGCATTAAACAAAGAGTTGAGTGGGAGCCAACCCACTAATTAAGTGATTTAGATTAGTAATATTTTATTTTTGAGTCAGTTTAGCTTTTGGGAGACTACCCTATTGATTTTTAGTTGTGAGTTTATAAGTCTTTTAGGAAAATAAGAAACTGGTCGGAGTATTAGATCGATCAATTCGTCTATGGATCGATCTAACACTGAAGGACGATCGTTTATACAAAATGAGAGATCGATCGATCCATCAACATTCAGACTTACACGATGAAACAGATCGATCGATCCATCGATACTCAGGTAAGTTCCTACATTTGAACTCACATTTTTGATATTTCAGGTTGTTCAGGTCTCATTCCTTTTCTTAGATTTATTTTTACACCGCGATGGGTGATTTAAGTCTAAGGGAGGGGAAAGAGCTACTAATTATGTTTTGAGTCTTTTTGGATGTTTCATCATTTCGGTGAAAATTTTCAAAAAAAAAAATTTTGGTTTAGATGAGTCTAATCGAGTCGAAGGAACAATGATTAGAACCTGTGATGATTATTATCCTAATATGATTTTAGAATTGATTATATTTGATTACTAACTTAGATAAAATAATGCTTTTAGGTTCGGAACCCTATTAATTGATTGATATACTTTTGAAACTTCTAGTCTTTTGGATTGTTGATGATTTGATGCTAGCTCTAATAGGATATGACTTAAATTGATATTAAATTCTCTTGCTTATGGTGTTGGTTATACTTTGAAAAGCTAGGTACTTTGCTCTTCGGTTCTCTGTAAAGTCGAAAAGTTCTTTCAGTATGATCCGGATCCTTTCTCTCTCTTACTTCAAAAAAAAAAAACTTTAAAAGAAAAAGGATTGAAAATGTGATATAGAAATTCGTAGTCAATCCCATAAAAATTGTCTGCTAAATAACGAACATTAAAAGCGCATAAGTGCAAAGAAAATGCAGGAAAAAAGAGAAAAGAAAGAAAAAAAGAAGTGAGAAAGGGGGGAAAAAAGGTCAGGACCATAAGTCGATTGATGATCTATTTTGTATGGGCGCTTTGATAGAGAAATTACTTAACCGACATTGATCGATACCTCATAGGCAAGAACACACTTATTTGTACTTAATTGAATCTAATGAGCTTGTTGATATGACTTCATATTTCGATTGGTTTAAGATTTAGAGTAGGAAGTATGTTATTTGGATTATGTGGTGGTGAACAATTTATTTTGCAAAGGTTGTCTAGGATTAGTGTCTTTTTGTTTTTGATTTATGAACTTAAGGTTGCTGAGATTCTGGGAGTTCCTGTGTAGTTTTCAAACCTCTTCTCTAGATTTGGTCTTGCTTCACTTAAGGACAAGCAAAGATCTAAGTCTGGGGGAGTTGATACCACTCAATTTTGATGTTTTATAGTGTGTATTTATACTTTCTATTTGGCATCATTCAAGTACTTTCCATGTGTTTTTGGTATGTTTCCAGGATTTTAGGTGTTTAAAGTGTTATGGAGCAAAAAGGATGGTTTTTCTGAAGATTTCAGGAGTAATTGGGCAAAATGAAGATGAATGGATCGAACCCAAGAAAGAAATATCGATCTAGGACCCATATGAAGAGAGATCGATCGATCCATGCCGGAATCGATCAATTAAAAACCCCAGGAGATCTACGTAAAATCAGATTGATCGATCCCTTCCTGGATCGATCGATCCCTGAAAAAGAAGAACTACAGATCGATCGATCCCCACTTGGATTGATTGATCCTTGCACCCGAACCAACTTGGAAATTATCAAAAAGACTCATTTGCTCTCAAGTCTTATGAAGAGTTTTCCTCATTACATTAGGTTTTACTTAGTTTTTAGATGATTATAAATAAAGCCTTAGACTTAGTTTTAAATATACACAGAACATACATAGAGATTTCAATTGTTTTTGAGAGCTTTTTAGAAAGAAGGAGATTTTCAACCCTGTATTTGGAGAAGATTTCTGAAACTATGTCTTTTAATTTTAAATTTAATATGATTCCTTTATGTGCTTTCTTTTAATGATAATGATTGTTGATTGTTTAGTCATGTCTGAGTAGTTACCTTGTTAGGTTTTAGGGTTTATCTTAGGAAATTCAAGATTTGATGGTTAGAGTTTGACATTATAAAATTGAATTGTAGGTTCTTAGTCTAGAGTTGTTATTATTGTTTGAATTAGCCTGATCATCTAGTTCATGATATTAGGTTAATAAATACAAAGAGATTTGGTTTAGAGACGTGACCTAATCTAGATGAGTAAGTGTTTCTGCTTGCAAAAGTGTTGTCTTTAATGCTTATGAAAATATCAAATATGAAATTAGTGCATGATTGAATTGTTTAAATATGATGGGAGTTTGTATTTGGGTAGTTCAATTATAGAGGTCTAATACTTCGGGAGGAGATTAGTCTATCTTTGTCTTTTGAGTTGAGAACCTCTGTCATTAATAAATCTTTTATGTCAACCTGAACTTGAAACCTGATAACCTATGGAGTTCCCTAACGCTTAGCGTTTTTCCTAATTGTTTACAAACCTAAGATTAAAACATGAACCTATCACCCTTGAAGAAATGGTTGTCATTCCACTGTTGTTGTTCTGTATGATCAGATAACTATGGGCTAAGATTCACAATCCCATATCTTTCTCCAATGAGGTGGATTGTGTGGGAAAGAACAATGATTACTTGAGGGTTTCCATTGTTGGATCAATACTATGCATCATGGATGTATCAGAACCATTAATTTCATTCAATCTTTTGGTATGCATCAGCACCAGTATCAATACCAGATTGTTCGCTATCTTAGCTAGTCCTTCAATGTTACAACATGACCATATTGTTTCTTATGTTGTAGTGCAGGTAATCAGGATCCAATAATGGTTATGATGACCAGTACTAGAGTGTTCCATATTCGGTCTAAAATCAAGATTTTATGAGACCAATTAGGATGCAGGAAAACCAAAATTTTCACAATCTAGTCTCAGTTCAAGCTTTGATGTGGCCAATGATGCAGTAGTATCAAAATGTTTCCATTATAGGTCAATGATTTGGACAATTTTTTGGCTTACCTAGAGCTGTATGTAGCACCAAGGCCTAGACCGGTTCGACTAGTTCAGCCTCAAACGCAAGAGCCAACATAGTCTCAATGATCTGACACTGAACCATCTTCTTCTCGCCAAGATTAGTTGATAATCATTGTAAATGGCGTTTTTTTCAATATCAATTTAGTTTAGTGACAATATCTCATTCACAATTACTTTGTTTACAAGTAAATTGAAGAGTTAAAGAGTGGTCAATATTGTTTGAGAAATTAGCTCAAATACTATAGAAAGGTTCCATAATAACTAGAATACCATATATCTTTCAAAAATTACTAGAGTGCCTTCGAGACCCTTGAAAATTATGATTCACTTCCTTGCTTAGATTTCTCTTAATTTGGTAAATTTATAATAAACAAATTCACGCCACTCAACCGTATTCCAGATCATTAAATTGTATTTCACGTCAATAAAACATATATTATACATATCAAATTTCTCAGTCGCTCAACTATTTCACTCTAACTCATTCGCAAAAAACTGTTTAGTGACCTAGTTATCGTGCTCATCGTCTACTCCGAAATCGTCATCGTCTAAATCTTAATGTGAACCCTCCTCAAAATTTCTGGTAAGTTGCGATTGATTCCCTTTGATATATGTTGCGAATGAGTTCGATTCTGTTGTGGACGAGTTTGATTTATGTTGTGGCTGAGTTTCATTTCTGTTACGACCGTGTTTGATTTACGTTGCGATTGAATTTGATTTTATTGCAGACCAGTTTTTTTTTTGTTGTGTATGAGTTTCATTATACATATAAATATACAAATCTTCTTCAATAAAAGCAACAATGTAGTTTCCCTACTTTTAACCCTGGTCGTCTTCTCCAAAATCGTCTTCGTCGAAATCATATTTGCCCTCGTCATGTTCTCATGTATGTTGCGAGTGATTTTGACATATAATGCGTATGAGTTAGATTATTGTTAAAACTAAGTTTGATTTCTGATACGACTGAGTTTATATTCTGATGTGACTGAGTTATTTTACATTGTAGCTGAGTTATATATCTTATGTTAAAAGGCCTCAATTGTTAAAAGGCCTGAGTTTTTCTTACCTAGGAAAAATAAAAAAGGCTGAGTTATTCTTACCTCGGAAACATAGAAAGGGCTGAGTTATTCTTACCTCCGAAACATCGAAAGGATTGAGTTATTCTTATCTCGGAAACATAATAAAGGCTGAGTTATTTTGATCTCTGTAACGTAACAAAGGCTGAGTTATTCTGACCTCTGTAACGTAAAAATGGCTTGGTATTTGTCTTTTTTTGGCAAAGATAAAGAGTTACCAAACTTAAAACGAAATTTACGGATGAATTTTCTTACTTAAAGACTGAGTTTTCTTATTGCTATACAACTGAGTTATTTCCGTGATTAGCTGTTTTTTGAGTGATTAGGTCAATTTCGTAAATACTTGCTTGCCTAACAAGAAAGTAACTATAAAACCTAACAAAAACTCTTCATCAATTTTTTTTTTGACAAAAAAAAATTCTTGTTCAACGTAATAATTACAGGGCTGGAAATAGTTATTGTATTTATCATCTGTTGCATAATTTAGAGTCCAGCTTCTTGTATTTGCTTCGTACTGGGACCTATCCATCTTGTACAAGTCACCAATCTCTGCCACAAGAGGATCTTCAAGATTGGGATCAGCCAACAACGCAGCAATGGTGCCCAGAACCTAATCAGTCAAGAAACATTGATCAATCAGTGAAGAAACATTGACTAATTACGCTTATACATACATCATAAGAAAGCTTTCATACATGGGACATGGTAAAGCCAGGAGACCATCGGGTGACTCTCAACATATCCATGTCGATGGTGCCATTGCTGTTGATGTTTGGATGGTACACCTTAGTCTTTAAAGACACCTACACATAACAAGCAATCGTGCACATGAGCAAGCAGGAGGATTACTTAATTTGCGTTAGACAAGAATGAAACCTTGGTGGTAGCATCGGATAGTGAGGAGGGAAGCGGATGGTGATTGAGAAGAGTTCGCCTTCATATGGAGTACCAATTGCTCCTATTATGAATCCTTCCCAGTGAAAGATGTCGTCTCCCACTGGACCTACAAGAGATCATATTTCGGGGTTATGTATTTGTTAGGCTATAAATGTATTGAAGAACATGATAGACTAACCGACTGAGAAGTGTGAAGGAGGATCACGCAACATTTTTAACTCTGAGTTAATCCTTACAAGCGCCATCTACAATAAAGAGAATGGGCCAAATGGGATGACGTGCATGAGAAAGGGTATTAATCCTTCTGTATCAATATATGATCCTCTAGCACCTGTTGAGCCGGCGCAATAGAAGGCACTCATGGACCACCTAAAGCAATTCTAATATGGACCTTAAGACCATATGTTAATCACTGTATCATCATTCTATGCATAAATTGAGTTGTGTTTAATTGTACAGGAAGGAAGATAATTGGGACAGTGAGGGTATGTTCTTCAAAGTGCTTACTATTGTAAGAAATGAGTGGGGAACGGATAAGAGCTTTGGATGGATGTGTGATACTGTGAGTCTAGTTTATGGCTCAGTTATTTAGTTAATGGTTGGGCTGTCTATATAGGTGACTGAGTTATTTACTCTTTGATGACCAAGTTATGATATTTTACGCTTGTTTCTACAGCATATGGCTTCGTACACTAGATTCCTCCTTCGAAAATCCATGGAAGAGCCCACCCCATTCTGGAGTAACCGCATTGCATTTTTTGATACCGGGTTCTGCAATGTCTGGCGCTACGATTTTCATAATTTGAAACCAAACCCGGATAACTTTAAATTTTTTGATCGGTATGAATGTGGTTTATATATGTGGATCACTTGTACGGGGCGCTTCAAGTTGGAGCTGATCATTGGGTGGCGTATCATGTTGATCTGCGGGAGGAGGAGATTGATTGCTACGACTCAATCATTGGACATGTAACATTAGAAAGTGTGGAAAAAGTGTACAAATCTTTTCAACCGCTACTGGAGATGATGCCACGGATGCTGGACAAATTTGTTCCACATGACAAACAAAAATCTACGGGGAATACAAGTTTTACCTTCCGATGGATGGATGTAAAACACGTTCCACAAAATCATATATCTGGTGATTGTGGGGTGTTTACATTAAAGTTTATGGAATGTCTAGCGCTTGGCGTTTTTTTTATGGTATAAACGATACCAATGTTGAAGGTATTAGGGCGAAAATGGCAGTAGACCTCTTTGAGGACCCTAAATCATATAAACCCATCTTGAAAGATTTTTGTACTGGAACCTAATCTTGTATTGGAACTGTTAGAATATATCTATAAAATGCATATATTTTACTTAAGAACTCTGATATCTTACAAAAATACTATAACTCATAAACAACAACAAAACCATTCAAAACATCAGTTCAATAAGAATGAATCAAAGGATACAACCGATATACCAGCAGTTTGTGGCATTACTGTTACTATAACTCATCCTACCAAAAATATAACTCAGCCTTGATACTAAAATAACTTAGCATTTAAGTTAATATAACTCAGTCTATCATTAATATAACCCAGACTTGGCACCCCCCTAAAAAACCTCTATACTAAACTGCTTATTGATAGTTATTCTGACACTCAAAGGTAGAACGAACAGACCAATGTCGCCGAGAAAGTCCCCGTATAGGTTTGATTTTCCATAGGCTTAAAAACCTTGCAATTTTCGAGTATTAGAGACATAAACTGGTGGAGTATCGTGCGCTATTGTTTTCAAAGCTTTATTCGAGCACATGTAGCTCAACTGAATATGATGTCTCGACTCATTCAATATGTTATCATCGAATACCAGTTATCGGAAACAATAAGTACCCGATCTATACGCTCTCAGTGAAAGATGAATAATAAGATGAAGAAGATAGATGGAGAAGTTGGTTTCCGAAGAAGAATCGGTAAGACTATCTACAATGAAAAAAAAAAATTCAACACCCTGTCTCTCAAATTTTACCTTCCACATCATCATCTGCAATGGATGATGACATGGCATGGATGCTGACATGGACGATGACATGGCAAAAAGATAAGTCAGCCGAAATACCAACAAATAACCTAGTCCAAGTTAATCAGCCATCAAATGCAACGTAATCAGTCGCAAGATGAATGCTATTCTAGTAATTAATCTTTCTCTAATTAATAAGTCGTAATATGCTGGGAAACAATAAGTCAGCCATTTCGTCAACTAAATCAGCGGTGACAAGACTGCTATTCTAGTAATTAATCTTTCGCTAGTAGGTCAGTCGTAAACACGATGAGTTGAACGTTAATCCAGCTTTGACAGCTGAGCAGAGGTATCTCAGCCGTGTTAACATCCAATAAGTATAACTCAGTCAGATGCATTAACTCAGTCAGATGCATTAAATCAGCCTGCAAAACATAACTCAGCCATCTCTAAGTATAACTCAGTACAATTTTTAACAAGTCATCACGCCGAAGTATAAGTCAGCTGTAACAAGAGTACATAAGTAAGCAGAAAAGCGTAAGTCAGCCATATTCTCGTATGTTAGTCATTACGTAAGTTGACTTATGACAGTAAGTCAACCTTTTTTAAAAAAATCAACCAGTTTTTGTAAATAAGTTGTCACGAGCGGGTGATTTATGCCCGTAAATCAGCTAATTTCTCTTAACTCAGCCATCTTTTGTAGTAAGTCGTCACAAGGCGGTGACTTATTCCCGTAAATCAACAAATTTCTCTTAACTCAGCGGGTTTCAGTAACTCAGCTGCAATGTAACCATAAGCCGTCTCATTAATACACGCCAGCGAATTCCTACGTGGCGAATGACATGCCGGTAAATACATTTTTTGTCACAACATAATAGAAGGGTACGCTGGGCATTTAAAAAATATAAATAATTAAAAAATATTTGTATGGTTCTAGTCATTTTTACTAAAATGTATGGTAATTAAGCTATCTTCCCATATTATTTTTGATCATTAATTGTAATTTTACTTACAAAGCAAGTAAACAAAGTAATATGTGTTTATTGACTACTCTTGTAACCATTTTTACTTACAAATCAATACTGCTTTTGTTGAATTTAGTTATCGTTAAGTTTCAGTCCACTTATTCATATATTTACTTGTAAATAATCAAAAACAGTATTGACTTGTATATTACTTAGAGTGAATTAGCAAACTAGGTGCTTTTTTATTTCAAATTGGGCAAATGGGTGGGTAGGGGATCGTAATTAGTGATTTAGGTGTGTTATGGGAAACAATATATAATATTGCCTATACTATCCTTTGGTTATACTATCCTTTGGTTATTTAAAAAAAATAAAAAAGCAAATAATCTATAAATTAATAAAAGAAAAAGATTATGTGTCATTATTAATATATGTTTCATTATTACCATATATTAATCAAAAGTAAATCAACAAATAAAGTGGATTATATGTCATTATTACCATATATACGTCATGTGTTTATGTCATTATTACCATATACACGTCATGTGTTCATATGAATACAATGTATTTATATGAACACTTTTTGACTCATATGAATGCATATACAGGTTATAACAGATACAAGTAGTCGTATTTTTACCAATTTAAGACAAATATATTCATGTCCATATAAATGCATGTGCATGTTATAATTCATATAAATACATTATGTTCATAATGTTGTAGTTTGATGATGTGAACATACATATGTTTATATGAACACAAATGTATTCACATAAAGACAAACATGTGCATATGAATGCATTTACATGTTATAATTCATAGGAATACATTTTCTTCATCTTGTTATATTGTGTTGATGTGAATATATGTATGTTTATGTGAAACAAATATATTTATATGAACACACACGTGTGCATATGAACAGAAACGTGTGTATATGAACACAAACTTGTGCATATGAACACAAACATGTGCATAACTCTAATCTCTTTGTTATTATTTACCTTAATCACGTTTTTGTCCATTAATGACTAAATCTCTTTTTTCCTTTTTATTTTCATTAGTAATTAAACCCATATAATTAATAGTATTTATTTCCTATTTATTTCCATTAGTAGTTAATAAATATTAAAGAGGATATCATTGTTATTTTACATTGGAAACTACCTTATTCACAAATGAATTCAAAACACACCTCTTTCTCCAATTAAAGAACCAAAGTGTGACCAATTCTACAATTATTTCTATTACTTATATATATAATATATGTATGTGTGTTCTGTAAAGTCCAATAATATTGAGAATTCTTAACCTATAGCTTTATTTTCTATTGTAGCGTAAACCAACCTTGTTGCGAAAAATCTTGACCGCATCTTAAGAAACTCAAACTGGATGACGAACTATCCACACTCTCTTGTTGTCTTTGGTGACCCGGGCTTTTCCGATCATAGCCTCTGCTGCCTCTTTCTTGACATACTAATGCCTAAACCTAAAAAACCTTTAAATTTCTGTTCGTACTTAATGATTATCCTGAATTTGCTCCTCTTATTAAAGCTTGTTGGGATTCTTTGGTTTTTTCAGGTTCCAAGGTTTTCCTGGTTTCCAGGAAGTTAAAAGCTCTCAAGCCAATCATAAGAAACTTCTCAAAAGACTTATGCTCTTGTATTGAAGCCAGAACCGCTGAGGCTTTCTCTGCTTTGGAGCTCTCTCAACGACCAGTCTTAGTTTTCCCATCGCCTATAACTGCTGCTTCCGAAAGATTGACTTTTAACTCTTGGTTCTCTCTCGCTAAAGCTGAAGAAAAGTACCTCAAGAAAAAATCTAGGATCGTATGGTTACAGGAAGGGGACTCAAACACGCATTTCTTCCATAAGGCCATTCAAGACAGACATGCTCAAAACCATATACACTTCCTGCTTGATGATAATGACACCATAACTTATTCCCCAATGGACATCAAGTCTCATGATGTTTCCTACTTTGAGAATCTCCTAGGTGGCCATCATATCGGTCAAACATGCTCTTTTGCCCAAATCTCCTCGCTTGTGGACTTTCGCTGCTCGAAATCAGTAGCCGCAGCACTCATTTCTCCTGTAATTCAAAGAACTTTCTTTAGCCTTCCCAAGAACAAGGATCCTGGGTCCGATGGGTTCCGTGCAGAGTTCTCTACGGGTAACTGGAGAATTTTCGGGAGAGAAATGAATGAGGCAGTCTCTGAATTTTTCTCTATTGGAAAAATCTTGAAGCAGTGAAACTCCACCATTATTGCCCTCATTCCAAAAAGCCTAATGCAACCAAAATGGGCGTTTTTCGGCCGATCTCCTGCTCTAGTACTATCTACAAAGTTGTTTCCAAAATTCTTGCCAACTACCTCAAGCTCATTCTCCCAAAATTATTTCGCCATCCCAATCCGCCTTTGTTCAAGGTCATCTTCTTGTTTAGAATGTTCTGCTAGCCACTGCACTTGTTCAAGGATGTGCTCGTAAATCAATCACCAAAAGGGCTATGTTGAAAGTGGATCTAAAGAAAGCGTTCAACTCAGTCAAATGGGATTTCATCATCACTACTCTTTTGGCCTTGAACTTCCCACCATGTTTTGTCAACCTAATCAAAAAATGCATCTCAACCACCTCTTTTTCAGGGCAAGTCAACGGTGAACTAAGCGGTTACTTTAGAGGAACAAGGGGTCTAAGGCAAGGAGACCCCTTGTCACCATACCTTTTCGTCCTATCTATGGAAGTCTTCTCAGCTCATCCAATGATACTTCCGGAATGGCTCAATCGGATACCATCTACTTTGTTCTAATCTTGAAATTACTCACCTTGCTTTTGCCGATGATTTGATGATTTTCTTTGATGGCCTAAAACCTTCTTTTGAAAATATTTTAGGGACTCGAGATATCTTCTCATATTAGTTAGGGCTCTCCGTCAACAAAAGGAAAATATAATTGTTTACTGGAGGATTGAGCCATTTAGAAACCGAAGACATGAAATCTCTCGGGTTCTCGATTGGCTCACTCCCTATCTGCTACTTAGGATTGCCCCTCCAAGACAAAAAAAAAACTCATACTCAAAGATTACAGGCCTCTCCTTATGTCCCTAGAACGAAGATTCAACTCTTGGTCCAACACTTCCCTCTCCTAAGCAGGAAGAACCCAGCTCAACAGTTTGGTCATTTACGCCTCAATCAATTTTTGGTCCTCTGCGTTTCTTCTTCCGGAAGGTTTTCTTAAAGAAATTCAATCTCTTTCCACTCGGTTCCTATGGAATGGGAACACATAATCCAAAGCAAAATCAAAGGTCGCATGGGACACTATATGTCTACCAAAAGAGGAAGACGGTCTAGGATTATGTAATTTTCAGTTATGGAATAAAACACTTTGCCTCAAATTCGTTTAGCTCATATTTTCCCCGCAGCCTTCTCTTTGATGAAAGCCAATCACTACAAAGACCAATTTCTCTGGTCCATTTATGAAAACAAGCAATCTTCTTAGATATGCAAATCCCTTACCAAGCTCAAGCCTCTAGCCCTCCTGTTCCTTAAATGAAACATTGGCAATGGCAACTCAACAAGTTTTTGGTTTTATTTGTGGACTCCACTAGGACCTTTTATTGATCATCTTGGCGCAACAGGTCCTCATCAAATTGGGATCCTACTCTACACCACTGTGGCAGATACTTGCTCCTACAATGGATGGAGAATTAGGTCATGTCGATCCCAAGAGGCGGAAGATCTTCATTTACATTTAACATCAATACAACTTCTTTTACCACCTAACTACTCTGATTTTTTTACTTGGCAGGTGCAGGGGTCAGGACATGATACGTTCTCAACCAGCAAAACGTGGGAAGCTCTTCGACCGAGGCAGCCGTGAGTTCTTTGGAGCTTATGTACCTAGTTCAAAGGAGCACACTGATATTACTCGGTTTTAACACTTTATAGTAAGCATTTTTGCTTTCTATTCAACGTTATCCGAGCTTTTCTCGGAAAAATTGGTGTTTTTACAAGTTCCTAGGTGTTCGGGACGTTTTGGATGCAAATTGGCATATTCAGGTGCAGAATCCGGCAGAAAGGTCTGACTATTTCAAACATTTGAAGATGTTCCCACTAATGGATGAAGCTGAAATTTTGACACAAATAGCCACGTGAGTTAGCTTTCATATGCAAGTGGTTTGAAGTCGATCCATTGATGCAAATCAAAAGTTATGGCTATTTTACTGAAGACTGGTCAAGCTGCCTCGCAGATGAAGCAGGTGCAAGACAGACCGATCGGTCCACAGTCCCTGGAAAAATTAGAAAACTCAGACCAATCGGGCCGAGGCTGGACCGATCGGTCCGGACCGACCCGGACCACCCAGACCGATCAATCTAGCTCCAGACCGACCAATCCAGCATCCTGCGAGAAATTTGGAGATTTTCCATATTTTTGCGCATGTGTTCTCAAGATTTATCAATATTTCCTATTTTTATTTTATTTCTTAAACTATAAAAGCCTTGTGGCTTAGGTTTATTATTTCCGAAGGTTTATTTTATTTCTGAGAGAATTACTGAGGAAAAGAGATTCTGAAACTCTGTATTTGGGAGAAGATTTCTGAACCTCTTTATTTATCAATATCTATTTTAAATATGTGTTCTTCTTTGATATTGTATTGTTTATGCTTTGCAATGTATGAGTAGTTTCATAGTTAGGTTTTAGGGTTTCCCAGGGAATTTNTAGACTTCTAATTAATGCATGAATTAGAATAGCTAACTAGTTCATTGATATTAGACTGATAAACACAAAAGGATTTGGTTTAGAGGTTGGATCTAGTCTAGATGAATAAGTGATTTTGCTTGCGGGAGTATTGTCTTAATTGCTTATGAACAATTGAATCTGATATGTAATGCATGTTCTGTTATTTAAAGACGGTGGGAGTTTGTCTCTGATAATTTGAACATAGGGTTTAATACTCCGAGAGGAGATTAAACCATCTCTGTCTTTCATGTTGAGAACTATTTTCAAAGAAAATCTCTGCATGATAAATTGACTTTCAATCCTGATTACATGTGGTTTCCCTGATACCTGACGCTTTTATTTTATAAGTTTCTAACCGTTTTAATTTACTGTTTTGATAACCATCAATCTTATTATTCTTGCTTTAGCCATATTCGAAATTTTAAACTGAACGTGTACTTTCTCGTCTCTGTGGGATTCGACCCTATCTATGCTACTGTGATATGTTCTGTGCAGTGTAGACTAGGATTTAAATTCTAGATCTATCAGAATTTTGGCGCCGTTGCCGGGGACCAATTGT
>OVBE01006247.1:0-20203 GCA_900406425.1 Iberis pinnata | reverse complement strand
TGGCTATCTTGTGTCAAAATTTCAGCTTCATCCATCGGTGGGAACATCTTCAAACGTCGGAAATAGTCAGACCTTTCTGCCGGATTGTGCACCTGAAAATGCCAATTTGCACCCAAAACGTCCCGAACACCTAGAAACTTATAAAAACACCAATTTTGCAGAGAAAATCTCGGATAACGTTGAATAGAAAACATAAATGCTTACTATAAAGCGTTAAAACCGAGTAATATCAGTCATGCACCTGTAAAACAAAAACAAGAAGAAAGAATGAGATGGGTACTGTAAAAAGAAAAATCTTAGACTAAACTTTTGAATAAACTAAAGAGGCACTATTGGTCCCCGGCAACAGCGCCAAAATTCTGATAGGTCTTGAATTTAATTCATAAAACTATACTGCAGAGAACATATTAATTTTAGTAATGTATATGGTCGAATCCCACAAAGACCCGAAAGTAAACGATTTAGTTAAATCTCGTATCAAGCTAAGGCGGAATAAAAAGATTGGTTGTGATCGAATCAAAACAATAAAATAAATACGGTTGTAAACTATGAAATAAAAGCGTCAGGCATCAGGAAATCCACATGTAGTCAGGTTTAAAAGTCAAATTATCATGCAGGGATTTTCTTTGACAATAGTTATCAACATGAAAGACAAAATAAAATAATATCCTCTCTGAGTATTAAACCCTATGTTCGAATTATTAGAAATAAACTCTCGCCGTGTCTAACTAATTCAATCATGCAATAAAGATTAGATTCAGTTGTTCATAAGCATTCAGGACAATACTCTCACAAGCAAGAACACTTATTCATCTAGACTAGGTCCAACTTCTAAACCAAATCTCTTTGCGTTTATTAGTCTAATATCAATAACTAGATGGCCAATCTAATTCATGCATTAATAACAAGTCTAGACTAAGAACTTATCAATTGTTATCCCTTTATGATAAACCTAACTAGTGAACTACTCAGACATTGACAAGCAAACATAAATTAACATCATTGAAGAACAAATAATAAAATATAGATATATTTGAAAGGGTTCATAAATTCTTCTCCAAATACAAGGTATTGAATCTCCTCTCCATTAGTAAAAACTCTCCAAAATAAAATAAAGCTTAGTTCTAAAACCTAAAAATAATAAGGCTTTTATATAGAAAAAGGTAAAATATTAAAAATACAAAAATTTAGATAAACTTGAGGACTTGTATGCAAAATTGGAAATTTTTTGGTTCTTCTCGGGTAGAATGCTCGATTGATCAAGTGGTTGCCCGATCGAGCACTTTGTAAAGTTGCACGATCAAAGCTTTGCTCGATCGATCAAAGCTTCGGATTTTTCCAGGGGGATTTTCCCGATCATGCACTTCTCTAAAGCTTTGCTCGATCGATCAAATCTTTGCACGATCGGTCACTTTGTTCTGCATATAGCCAATTCTTCTTATTTTCTCTGAAATGCTCTGAAATGCACATTTTTGTTCCAACACGACCCGAACACTTAGAGTCCTGAAAATATATCAATTTTACAAGGAAAACGCTCAGAATAATGCAGAATAACATACATAAATGCAAGTTTTATGCATTAAAACCGAGTAATATCAGTCTTGTAGCAATATGCGATGATTTGCTCATATCGCAAATCAATATTGTCAGCTGCAAACATCGCATGTCCACATGGAAACTTTGGCATACCGTACACATAACACGAACATCGTCACACATCCAGCTGTACTAGCTGTTTATCTCCCAACTTCTCATTGAACAGGAAGTTCCACTTGTTAATATGATCTACTTTACAGCCTTTTTTCACTCTTTGCCTTCAACATATGTTTCTCTACTTTAGGTGTTATCATTCCGATATGCCGTAAGGACTTCATCCGACGTTTGCAGAACCATCTTGTCATCATCTGTTGGATGAACTTCAAAAATTCTATTATTGGAGATGAACGCCCTATCCCTAATGCATTTTTAGTGTCTCGAAAAAAAAATTTGTCATCAAATTGTACCTTTGACCTTTTGAATGCACTCTCGTCCAATGTGAAAATCCTATTTTCTCTAGATACTTAGCACACTCCACACGTTATGCAACTTAATTTTGTCATATATAAAACTAAATAAACTAACCTTCCATGCACATGTCGCTTGCCCCACTTCCCAAGCCCCTTGCTGGGAATTTGGATGTAACATTCCTCTATAGATGCACCATACACGCACCATGATGTGCCCGTGAAAACACGCGTATTTTTGCTTTGTATATTGACTCTGCTCGATCTGAAAAGCTAGTCAAACTTCGTCTATCTACAACAATCCGTTCTATCCTTTCGAAAACCACGTCCACAAGTTATCATTTTCACTGTCCACCACAACGTAAGCAAGTGGAAATACCTGAATGTTTGCATCCTATCCACACGCGATTAACAAAACGTCTTTGTACCTACCTCCTAACCATGTGTCGTCCACCACTATCATCAGTCTCAGTTTCCTAAATTCAAATATTGATGCACCAAATGCGAGGAAGCAATAAACAAACCGCTCATATGCATCAACTGTCCCATCAGATTTGATGTCCGTTATGGTGCCAGGGTTTGCTAATGTCAACACATACATGTACGTAGCTGGTTTTGCAATTTCGTCTTTGTACAGCCTGTCCAGCACACCAGAAGCTACCTCTTTCACTCTCCATCATTTTATGTATGATGTCGAGACCCTCAACTATTCTAATACTTTTTCTTGCAGCTCTCCAGAACGTGGCCCGTTTACAACTTTCTCGAACTTGTTTTTGTACATAGCCGCCAACACTTTCGAAGTCGCATGCTTCTTGTAAGTGTTCCTACTTCCAATGTCGCACAAATTCCTGACACACGCTTTTCTGATCACATACTCTCTGGCCTCATCTATGTCATGTGCTAGTCTCTCCACTCACACTGTGGGCCAATGCAAATCACGAAAAAACAATATTTCTTCGTTGTTGTTTGCTTAAACCAAAACATGCCCTTAATTGCTATGATCGCTAGAGCTATTTGACAATCGGTCTTACAATTAAACCACATACCAACGACAATATCTTTGCCTTTTGAATCAAAATCAAAATTCAAATCAGATATAATGCTAGTCCTTACTACCGTGTCGTCAAACATAGGCGGGATGTCCTCATCATCAGAACCCATATCCCCTCCATCCTCGTTACATTGATTGGACACATCATTTTTCACACCATTTTCTAGCGTAGACATTATATCCAATGCATTTGAACCACCAAAACTATCTTCCAATAGCGGAGCCAAAAATTATTTGTCGGTAACCACGAGGCGTCGTCTCCTCGGAATATAGTGCTCGTTCAACCACTAGAGAATCAATTCCAAGATCAAATGGAGTACGTTATGTTTGTTTAGCTGAACAATATGTTTTACCTAAACTTGCATGGACTGCTTCGACATGGGCAACTAGTACGTCATCTTCTACCAAATCCATTGGTTTTGTTGGGGGTTGAGAACCTTGCGTGTTCACTCATCGGTACTTCTCGATTAGAACCTCCAGTAAACCGTACATGTTTTGCATGTGGGGTTTCTGTCATCCGTCTACGCTTAACAGAGCCTTACCTCTGGAATGTGACAAACATAGTCATTCCACTTTTTCTCTCCAATTCCATTCGTATAATAGACAATGCCCTATCACTGCTGACGATTACTGGTGCCTGATTAATGCAAACTGGAATACCTTACCCTTGGCTTGGCCAGTAACTCATGCACACTCCGGACTCCGCATTCCTTGTTATCCCAAACTCCCTTAATACTTCGTCTTATACGTCGTCCAGCGTGCCATGATCCTTCAAACTTACGAACCTTGACATATTGCGTTTGCAAACAACAAAATTCCACTAACCATCTTTGCCACATGTCCACTCACCGCACATAACCATTATGTACTTGTCCATCTTGCAACTTGTAAGTTAATAACACAAACGTACATCTCACTTAAACAACAAAGTAGTTATATTATCTGAAATAAACACAAAATCAACATATTTATGTACACATTTATGAATCTTGACAAAGAACAAGACTTATTAAATGCTCAATCTTCCATTTCCTTTTCAAAACCAAGTACAGTTGATATTATCGATACATGTATAGTTTTCGCACGTTTCCCAGGATAGTGAATTTTTTTTTAAAATTAATCGTCCACATTATTAACTTAAAGGGCTTCGATTTCCCCTTCCAAATCCTACGGTCCAGATGCTTTCCCACCGTCCAAATCTCCCCCACGCGCAACCCCATCGTCCTTCACGCGAGCGTAGCTAAAGGTAAAAGCGTCACATATTATTTCTCTCTCATGTCGAAAATCAGCAGTAGAATGTAATTGCTTTTTAAAAAATACACCATAGTGAAAATCACCTTTTTTAGAGGTGATTTTTAGAACCTATAAAATAATATTTTTAAAAGTAACAATAATTTAAAATCAACACAATATTTATTACAACATTTTCTTATCAACATTTATATACAATAGTTATATATAAACTTTTTCAATATATATAATTTAAATCTTGTATACCTCATGTCTAAAACCAGTTACCTTTTACAAGTTTGGTTTTTCTCTTTGATGAAAATTATTGTACTCTTTGGTGTATTATTTTTCTAACAATTATTACAACAAGACCACAAAGTTCTGAAGTTTATTTCAGTTAATTACACATGCATTCATAAAACTGGTAGAAGAGTGTAAAGTTTGTAGAACCTTAAACCTAAAATACTCAAGCAATATGTTTAGTACCACGTGAAACTGATTTTGAACCGTAAGTCCTTATTAGATAGATCGAACAAAAGTTTTATTTTTTTGAATGCCTTATAATAGCAAACTCTTTAGGTGGTTGAAGCTTTGAAGGCATCGAGACAGCTAGCAGTAGCTAATGATCTATCCCAAAACTTGTCCCAATACTCAATAAATGGATAGTTTTTGTAAACAGCAGGAGAGTCTTGATCATTAATCAGTTCTTGTGCAGGACCAATCACTACATCTGGCGAAGGAAAATAGAATGTCGGAATCGATAACCGCTCCTTCTCGGTGTTCACGACAGCTCTATGAAGCACGCTCTTGTATTTGTCATTGCTTATGACCTACACAATAAGAGACACAACCACATAATTTAGCATAACAGAATGAGAAAATATGTTTTGGTCACGCAAAATCGATTAAGAGTTCAAGCACAACAAGTATGAGCTTGCGATCTTTTTCCAATTTAATGATTTTAATTACTAAAACAGCACTTTTTGAAAAAAATTATGCAAAAATGTGGCTTGTTTTTGTTATAGATTACAGTCTTTAAAATCTCTGAGAAATTCTGAAAGTCATATCACCTGCATTTGGTCGCCGACATTGACGATGAAAGTGTTGGGAATAGGATAAACAGCGACCCACTTATCATCTTTAAAGACTTGCAAACCAGAGACTTGGTCTTGAAGAAGGATAGTTATAACAGTTGGGTCTTTATGTCCGGGAAGTCCATAAGTTAGCTCAGGCTCAGGACACGGTGGATAATAGTTAAAGGCCATGTGTTGAGCGTGTTTGCCTAATGTATTGCTTATATGGTTCTTTTCAAGGCCTAAACTCTCTGAGATTGCTTCAAGAAGTCTCAAGATCAAAGCTCTTACGCTTGTGGCGTATTCGGCTGTGTCTTCTTTGAAAGAGACAGGATTAGAAGGCCATTCATTGATGAAATCTTCGATAGGAAAGCAATGGAGTCTAAGGAAGTCTCTCCAGTTCAAGGTTTTGTCTGCAGTGACGTTGAAACTGGTGGAGACTCTTGTTGTCTTTGTTGAATCCTCCGAGTAAAGTTTCATCCTTTCGCTCTCTGGTTGATGGAAAAACTCTCTTGCAACGGTTAGCATTTTATCTATGGTTGTCTTTGATACTCCATGGTTCTTAATCTGGAATATAACAAAAAAAAAGTAGACAAGTAAGAACTGAAACAGAGTGAGACAGACATCTTAACTCATGTGTGTTTAACGTGTAAAGCATCTTGCCCACCGTAAATCGAAATCAAGAGCACAACATCACTAAAAAATCACTAAGAACAATGATTAACTGATTGGACCAACTCATCAGCGGTAGAGACTGAGATTTTTGATTCACTTTCTAAAAAAATCTACTGTTACCAAACTAATAAATTAAAATAAAAAATTTTAAAATGGGGAAAAAAGTGCTCTACTAATTTTAAGAAATCTAGAATTCAGGGGTGATTAGTATGTGATTTTTTTGGCTTCAAGAATTTTTACAGTCTTTGAAGTCATATTTTAGTCAATCAAGCTTTTTTTACTTTTATTTTTTTTGTAAAAGCCATAAAAATCAATTTTTTCCTTCTTTAAAAAAAAAATCATCAAAGGCTAGCTTTTGGTAAGCTTTAAATTCTTTTAACTTTAAAAAATTAAATGTTCCTTTCTTTTTTTCACCAAATTATGTAAACTTCATTATAACTTTATATATAGTTTATTTTATTTTCATTCTTTTAAGATCCATTTTATCTTATACTTATATCATATTAATTGAAAATAAAAAGTAAAGCAATAATTATAATTAAAATAAAAAATTAAATTTGATGTAAAACAATCCCACTTATTAAAAACATATTAAAAGATAATAAAATTTATTCTAATAAAAAAACATAACTAAATAAAACTATAGCCGGACATACATAAAAAATAATAGTATGTAAATTTTGTTTTGTCATTATATAATTATAAATATGACATAATATTATCTTAATAATTTTTGAATAATAAAAGTAATAGTCAAGTTGTTACAGTTTTGGTTATTAATCAGATTTTTATTATCATTTAAAAAAATTACTATCGTTACAGCCAAAAATCTACAGAAAAAATCAACAGTTACCGTTGTTACCAATCATGCCTTTATGTGATTGATAGCTTCGTTTAAAACGATATATTCATTGAACCAATCCCCTTGAAGCAAATCACAAATTACATATGCATATGCATTTTTATTGGTAAGAAAACAACATAATTTATAACTGTATTTTTTGGTAGTTTGTTTGTTACAATCCATAGTGTTTTATGAGTTTTCAGTTTTTTTATAATGTAAAATAATCTAGTTGTCGTAAGTAATATTTATAATAATTTATTTTAGTGATTTTGAACAAAAATAAAATAAAAAACTAAAAACCCATTCCTGTCATGAAAAATGCCAATCCTTTTTAGTAAAATTGGCATTTAATAAATAAAAAATGATAATGTAACACAAACTAAATACAATTTTAAACTTGTAAATATGTCTAATATAATTAAAAGGATCATTGATTTGTTAAAACATAAAAAAAAAAAATTATTATAATGAAGTGGGTCAGCTGACCCTACCTTTCATTCACTACCTCAGTCAGTGCTCGCAGGTGACTTTTAACAACAAACGTACGAAGGAAGAAGCAAATATGTGATAATTGTTTTTGTATTGGAGTAGGTCCAATGAAACTTTGGTATTAGGTATATTTCTGGATTATTACTTATATTTTAAATAAAAACACCCTTCAAAAAAAACTTCCTGTATGCAAGACCGGTCATGAGATTTAAAAAAATTTCAAAAACCGCAATCTATAACAAAAAATAGACCAAAACTTTATCATCTTTCAAAAAATGAGCAATTTTCTTAACTAACATTTATAAAACTAAAAAAAGACCGCAAACAAATGATTGCTCTGCTTGAACTCAGGAACAACTCTGCTTGTATGGTTTGTAGTTTCATTTCTCTACAAACTAGATCAAACTTTTGATCATAGTTATGTAATTTTTATAGCATATAATTGAAAACCTTTTATAAAAAAATAATAATAAATTTGTGATCACAGAGTTAAAATTATTTTTTTATAACTCATGTGTCAGATTAGCCACGTAGATGTCCAAATAGAATTCCACTTGTTGATTTTTGGAGCGCTAATTTCACAATGGCTAGAAATCGAATTTAAGTGGCAGTACTCACAGATGTGAGCATTTTATCGTCAAAGATGCTCCGGTTACGTTAAACAATTATTTTACTAATATCATTTTTCTCTAATTAATTATAAATTATTGAAGTTATATAAATAATATATTTGTTATAGTTAACCAAAATTTTTATGGCAACTTTATTAATAAAAATATTTTATACAATTAACTAGTAGTTAACTTTAATAATATGATAATTATATTAAAGAATTTATATTGATAAAATAGTCATAAAAATTTTCTTAGTTAAAGTTATTTTAATAACTGAAATATGCTAAGTACCATATATTTATATTTATATATATGGACAAAATATTTAGAATATGGAAAAATTTATCTTAGATGGCTTTTTTTTTTTTTACAAAATATACACGAATAAGGACAAATTTTTATTCAGTTTTTGGCCAAATGAATCTCAAAGTTTTACTTAGCCAAAATAGTATATTTCGTTAATGCATGTAAGTTTGACTAAAATTAAATCTAATTTGATCTAGTCAAGAAAAATTAAATATTAATTTGATAAAATTAAATATATAATTCATATTTTAGAGACCATGTGATAGTTAAAGTTTTTTAAGGGTAAAGCAGTATTTTGAATATTATTTTTGGGCATTTTCCCGATTCCCATTATATAAGTCAAACCACTCTAAAACTATAGCTGGAAATAAGAGAAACTTAAAAGATAACCATTCAAGTTTTTCCCAATAACTAAGATCTACTCTAAAAAGCAAAAAACTCGTTAAAAATCAGTAATCTCTACCTGGAAGAAGCCGTAAGTGGAACATGCATTAGCAAGTTGATGGACAATCTTGGCTCGATTAGGACCATCAAAACCCGCAAGATCGATCAAAGGAATAGAATCGCCTGAAGTCTTGACCTCTGACAAGTTTGGACGGTCGGAGATGGGTCGGACATAGGTTGATGGGATATGACTTTTGGAGGAGTCGAAATCAGACACCAAGAGCTTGGTTGTTGCAGAAGCTGTCATGCTTAGCAACTTCTCTTTGGTCGTATCGATAAATGATATCTAAATTGGAAGAGAAGCTTGTTTATATATAATATATACACAAGTGTAACGTGTGATGAATTTTTGTAAATATATATATAAGAGCAAGATTATTGGTAGAACCCAAATGAAGGTTCTTTAAATTAATTTATTAAGAATTAGAGTACTCAAAAAAGTTTGGGTACCTCTTAATAAAGATACAAACCCAAAAATTTGGGTACCAAGAACTTTTTTATATTAATATTTTGGATTTGAGTACCATTTTGGCTACCCAATAATTTTGCTCCAATTTATATTGTGGGCATGATGTCAGCGATATGACGTCATAAGTGCTGGGTCCAAAAATATAATTTATGGAATCATAATTCAAATCGTATAAAATATATTATGATAGTGTAATGAAAAGTAAACAGAAAAGAAAAGAACTGATTACAAAGCGCATGTGAGTATTTAACCACCAACTTACACATGTATTTAACCACCTTTTTTTTTCTCAGTCAAAATGTCAAATATTATAACTATTTTTTATTTTTTTTTAGATTAATTTACATAGAAAATTAGTAGCAGCCGAGCAATACTTAGTCCAGTGGTTACTGGTGTTGTCTCCTTGCACCCCGGTCACGGATTCGAGTCTTAAAGTGGACATGCTAATTTTAACATACTAACACTAGTAACAACAACAACAAAAATTAGTAGCAAAAATGAAATAAAAAACTGAAATCACATAAGAAAAAAAAGTAACTGAAATCAAGCATAAAAAAATGACAAACGACAAACACTCTTCTGTACATTGATCCGAAACCGTCATGCAACATGGTCACTTGTGCATCTTCTCGTTTTCTTTGTTTGTTTGTGTAGCCGTTACACTGCTAAAGCATTACTAAAATAACAATTGTTTAACTGTATTATAAGTTTTTGTGTTAAAATTTGTACTATTAGTTGAAGTTAAGGGTTGTGCAAGTCTCATGATACTTTTATTTTATAATATATATAATTTATCAAAGTTGTGCAGTACATATGATTTTGTTTTTGTTTTTTTTTTTTTGATTTTGGATTCTATCTAAAAATGCAAATATACAACGATAAAATGTATAGCAGTAGTCTGGGACAAGTGGTCGAGTGGTAAGGAGACTAGCCTTAGACGTCACCACGTTTCAGGTTCGATCCACCTGTTGCGCAAATCAAAGTCACATTGTTTCTGAACACCTACACAGATATGGATATATTGCTTACGGTCCATTTGCATATCCAGAAAGAAGATCTACCGGTGGGCTGCACGTCTGGATCCTTCCATAGGTCTGAGATACCCCAAGTAAAAAAAAAATGTATAGCAGTATAGCTCAAATTAACAGAGGCCAAATTTTGCTGTTTTGTTTTTACTTCTTTTTAATTTATTTCTTGTACGTGCTTCGAAACTATGGAGCTGAGCTTCCTTTTTTTTCTTCTTCTAATTTTTTTGTTTTTATTTAACTTATACATACATTTAATATTTAAAATATTTAATAGTAATATTTTAGCATCTAATTATATGATATAAATATAGACCGATATATGTACTTTTGTTTAGACAACTAAAAACTTTATGATCAACCTTGTTAAATCATTTCGGCTAAGGATATTTTTGTTAATTGAACTTTCGTAGGAGATTTAATTCTTTCTTTCTGGAATGGATAATAAATCGAGGAGCTTTTAGTCTTTAATTAATGTATGATTAATGTTGATACTAGATTAAGCATTTATATCAAAGTCTATTTTTTGACACATTATTTTATAGACAATTACTTCAATAATCCAAACCCCATAAACTTAAGAAAATGTATTCACATAGCGAATGATCAGATTTAATCTCTGGTTTTGTAGCAAAGCAATAAAAGCGACACAACCACCAGACCATTTGATATCTTTATCAAAGTCAGTTATGTTGTGAATTATATTTGTTAAAACTCAACTTATTTAAAGGAGTAAAAGAAAAAAAAAAGCTCAGTTCGATTATGAAAAAGGGACTGCGATCCAACTAGAAAAAAAAATATTCACCAAAACCAACAAGTCATTCAACCCATATATCTAATATTAGAACGAATTTAAGTTGCATAAACTGAAAACATTGTACTTAGAGTCTAGAGATGATTATTATTCATTATTGAAAAATCTGAGATCTTCTTTGACAACAAAATCTGAGTATGGGAGATCGTAGAGATATACCCAAATCAGAAGAATATCACGAAGATATATTAATATCTTAGATTAGGAATTCTACCAGATTTATGTTTATCTTAAATTAGGAAATTAGATTTATTTATTCATCTATAAATATCATTGCATATTGTAACTTATTTCTCATAAGAGTCTTTTAAAATATTTCCTAAACATTTTTGTGTTCTTGCTTTCATCAATCTTACCATGGTTTCAGAGCTTTCAATTCTTGGAGATCGAAATTAACTTTTTCGTTTTTCTTTAACTTACCTAATGGATCCAATACTTATGGGTTAAAAGTTTTGTTTGTTTTTATTATTTAGAAAATAAAAAGTGGACGACCGTTTTGTGTTGTTAAACTCCTAAAATCTTCAAGAGAGCCACAAGGAAATATTTTGTGTAATTCTTAAAGATGTTGTGCTAATGACTTTGAAGATGAAGGGAGATATACTATTCGTAAGGTTTTATTGAAAGAAAAAAAAATATATATATATATATGTGAGTTATATTGGTTTTCTGATAGGATCCTGGATCGCAAACTCTGAGAAAGGCTCAAGCGATGGATGATGCGCGATGGATAAAAACAGTGGATACAGATCGGTGGATGCAGACTGGTGGATACAGACTGGTGGATACGGATTGGTGGATATAGTCATGTGGATACAATTTTGTGGATACAGTTCCGTGCATACAGTTCTGTGGATACAGTTATGTGGATACAGTTCTGTGCATACAGTTATGTGGATACAGGTATGTGGATACAGAACGATGATGATGATCGAGGGACGAAGAACGATGGATGATGATTGAGGGATGAAGAACGATGGATGATGATTGAGGGATGAAGAACGACGGATGATGATTGGGGGATGAAGAACGACGACAACTTAATGGATTTCTCCGAGAATGAGTCTCACGATCTAGAAAGGATTTCTAGGGCCAAATCGAACGTAGAGTTTCTTGTAAGAAGATTCTTGGAAGAAAACTCAGATTTCTCAAATCTATGAGTGAATAAACATATTGCACAAAAAGCTTAAATTCATTCACTAAATTGAAAAGAGACAAGAGTTTCAACGTAAATAGGCGACAAAGGAAAACAGCCCTAGGGTTTTCGCCAATACCCAAAAAAAACAGGCAGTTCTATGAAAAACAGCAAGAAGTCTAAAGTTACAGGCAAAAACAACACATCGTTTATTTTTGCATTAGTGTCTAAGACACTCCGCCAAGTAACTATTCCTGAATAACTTTGATGTAGTGGCGTGATTGGCTCGTTAAAAACCTCGGTTAAAACCTTTGAGGAAAAGAGTACAAATCACATCACTTAGCGACTCACTCATAGCTACCTGGTTTGCTGATTAGGCTGAAAGTGTAGACATTGAACACATTTGTAGGAGCTTCTGAATCCGCGTGGAGCATCGTATGAATCTTCTGGGCTAGCTCCTTGGCTCTAGACCGAGTGATTCTTCCTTCTGGTTCAGGCTCTGACTCCGGTTCAAGCTCAGCTTTCAAGTCTGCTTCCTCATGACTTGTCACGATCACATCATTCTCTCCCTCTTGAAAAGGATTTGACCTCAAATTTGTATCTGCAATATAATGTGACAAGTCAGAAACATTAAAGGAATTCGAAGTGTTATACTTTCCTTTTAAATCGATCTCGTAGGCGTTGTTGTTGATCCTCTTGACGACTTCGAACGATCTATCTACTCGCGGCATGAGTTTGTTCTTCCTTTTTGCTGGGAACCGATCCTTCCTTAGATGAACCCACACTAAATCTCCTTCTTCAAAGATCAGCTCCTTTCTGTCCTTGTCGGCGTGATGCTCGTACTGTCTTGTCTTCTTTTCGATGTTCTCTCTAGCCTTCTCGTGAATCTTTCGTACTTGTTCCGCCTTGGTCTTGCCATCAAAACTTACCCTTTCCTTTAAAGGAAAGGCGATCAAGTCTAGGGGAGAGGATGGATTAAATCCATACACGATTTTAAAAGGAGAAAATAGAGTAGAAGAGTGCTTAGCATGATTGTAGGCAAACTCAGTATGCGGTAAACACGCTTCCCAAGATTTTAAGTTGCTCTTCACCATCGTTCGGAGCAGGGTTGATAGGGATTTGTTCACTACTTCTATTTTCCCATCGGTCTGTGGATGACAAGTTGTCGAGAAAAACAACTTGGTGCCTAATTTTGCCCATACGGTTCGCCATAAGTGGCTCAGGAATTTGGTGTCGCAGTCTGAGACTATTACTTGTGGCATTCCATGAAGCCTCACTACTTCTTTGAAAAACAAGTTTGCTACCTTAACAACATCATCAGTTTTGTGACTGGCTATGAAGTGAGCCATCTTGCTAACCTGTCTACAACAACAAAAATAGAGTCTCGGCCATTCTTGGTTCGAGGTAAGCCGATAATAAAGTCCATTTATATGTCTGTATAAGGGTGAGATGGTATTGGAAGAGGAGTGTACAAACTGTGAGGTTGGACCTTACTCTTTGCTTGCTTACAAACAACACACCTTGAACAAACCTTTCTACTTCTTTCCTCATGCCAAGCCAATAAAAGTGTCCTTGGAGGTCAAGCAGCGTTTTGTTGACACCAAAGTGACCAGCAAGTCCGCCTGTATGCGCTTCTCTGACTAATAATTCCCTGGTGGATCCGCTAGGTATGTAAATTCGATTATAGAAGAACAGATATCTGTCCTGCCTATAAAATTTCTCAAAAGCAAACTTAGAGCATCTAGCATACATCTCAGCAAAGTCCGTATCAGTTTTATAAAGTTCTTTTATGTGATCAAAACCGAGGAGTTTAGATGTCAGAGTAGATATAAGAGTGTACCTTCTGGATAATGCGTCAGCTACGACATTATCTTTACCTTTCTTGTACTTAACAACATAGGGAAATGTCTCAATGAACTCCATCCACCTACCATGTCGTTTGTTAAGCTTTTTCTAGCCTTTGAGATGCTTCCGAGATTCATGATCGGTATGGATCATGAATTCCTTAGGCCATAGATAGTGCTGCCACGTTTGAAGCACTCTCACTAAGGCATATAGCTCCTTGTCATACGTCGGGTAGTTTAGTGTAGATCCTCCTAGCTTCTCACTAAAATATGCTACTGGCTTTTTATCCTGCATAAGAACAGCTCCAATACCTACACCAAAAGCATCACATTCAATTCGAAGGTCTTAAGAAAATAAGGTAAGACAAGTAAGGGAGAATTGATAAGTTTCTCTTTAAGGGCTGTAAAAGCCTGTTCTTGTGCGTCTCCCCACTGAAATCCAACATTTTTCTTTATAATCTCGGTTAAGGGAGCAGCGATGGTACTGAAGTCCCTTACAAATCGCCGGTAGAAGCCTGCAAGTCCATGGAAGCTTCGGACTTCTCCTACGTTTCTAGGACTCGGCCACTCCTTGATTGCTTTTATCTTTTCATCATCAACCTTTACTCCATCTGCACTCACAACAAATCCTAAAAAGACAATCTCTTTAGTACAAAAGGAACACTTAGATAAATTAGCAAATAGAGATTGAGAGCGAAGAACATCGAGAACTGATCTGATGTGATCTAGATGTTCTTCCAAACCTTTACTGTAGATGAATATATCGTCAAAGTAGACGACTACAAAGATGCCTATGAAGGGCCTTAATGCGTGATTCATCAGCCTCATGAAGGTACTTAGTGCATTGGGGAGACCAAATGGCATGACCACCCACTCATATAGGCCTTTCTTGGTCTTGAACGCGGTCTTCCACTCATATCCTTCCTTCATCCTAATCTGATGATATCCACTCTTCAGGTCTATCTTTGAAAAGATAGTCGATCCACATAGCTCATCCAGCATATCATCTAGCCTTTGAATAGGATGACGGTACTTCATCCTGATGTTGTTGATCGTGCGGCAGTCAACACACATCCTCGAGGACCCATCTTTCTTTGGAACTAGTAGTACCGAAACCGCACATGGATTTAAACTCTCTCTGATATGTCTTTTACTGAGCAGCTCTTCTACTTGTTTCTGCAGCTCCTTTGTCTCCACCGGGTTTGTACGATAAGCTGGTCCGTTTGGTAATGCCGATCTTGGTACAAAATCGATATGATGTTCGATGCCTCGGATTGGTGGTAATCCATGTGGAATCTCCTCGGCAAAGATATCCCTATATTCCTGCAAAATCTAAAACATACCACTAGGAAGCTCCTGTGAAACATGAGTACTAACAAGGGATTACTTGTACACAAACATAAACGTAGTCATTTCTGGATCAAAGAGTTTTGAAAATTCATTGTGGTTTATGTAGAGGTTGTTGGAGACTTTCGCCTTTTCTTTGAGCTTCATCTGGACTTGATCTTGGTAGATCTCACTAGGTGTGAGTGGGAGAAGAGTGATCTTGCGCCCTTTGAACTCAAATGAGTGTTTGTTGGTGTAGCCGTCATGAATGACTTTGCAGTCTAATTGCCAAGGCCTTCCCAACAGGACATAACTTGATCCCATGGGAATCACATCGCATAGCACCTCATCTGCATATTTACCAATAGATAAAGAGACTAACACCTGCTGAGTTACAGTTAACGCTCCACTTTCATTTAACCATTTCAGCTTGTATGGTCTAGGATGGGGAATGATGTTGAGTTGTAGCTTCTTAACCATCTCTTCACTCGCAACATTAGTACAGCTCCCACCATCTATGATCAAGCTGCAGACTTTATCTTTGATGAAGCATCGAGTATGGAAAAGATTCTCTCGCTGACAAGTCTCTTCAGGCTAGTTTTGAACGCTCAAAGTCCTCCTCGCAACCAGCATTTCTCATATTGCCGCAGTTTCTTCTTCTTCCTCTAGCTCAGATCCGACGTCTGACTCTTCTTGAGGAACTATCTCTCCTCCTTCTTGTAACAAAAATACCTTCTTGTTGGGACAATCACGAGAGTCCCATGCCTTGACACTTGAAACATCTTGTGTTACTGAGGGAATTACCACATCTTGGTTTAAATTCAGTTTTCACTTCCTCTTTAATCACTGCAGAAGGCGGTTTGGAGTCTCTATGATAGGTTGGTTTGTTGAAATACTTAGGATTTGTCACACTAGGATTCGGTTTGACAAACCGTCTCTTAACTTGAAATTTAACCAATTCAGCCTTATGCACCATTTCTTGGACAAACCGTCTCTTAACTTGAGATTAAACCAATTCAGCCTTATGCACCATTTCTTGCTCATCTTCAAAGTTCTGAAGCTCCACGTTATCTTAAATTTCTCGGTTAAGTCCTCCAAGAAATCGTGAAATAATCATCTATTCCCCTTCTCTCAAATCAGCTTGGATCAGTAAAGTTTCCAGCTCTTGATAGTAATCTCTAACCGACTTAGTGCCTTGGTTGAGACGCCTAAGTTTGTTGAGTATCTCTCGCTGATAATGCGCTGGAACAAAATTCTTCCTCATCTGAAAGGTGAGCTGATCCCAAGTAGTAATAGGAAGCTCTCTGAGACGTTGTCTTGTGAGTCCAAGTTCTTCCCACCAAAGCAATGCATAATCGCTGAATTCTGAAATAGCGATCTTAACTTTGTTAACTTCATACGTTCCTTGGTATAGAAAGTTAGACTATATCTTCCTTTCCCAATCAAGGTAAGCTTCGGGATCATTAGTTCCATAGAACGCTGGGAATTTGATCTTGATGTGCTTGAGTTGCTGAAGTGCAGGATTTCCATATTCTCGGCCTCTACCTCTGACTGTACTTCCATGGCTATGTTCTGAAGCGTCTTGATCTTCATAGTACTCATTTTCGGTGTCAATGAGTATTCGATGTCCACCTACATGCTCTTCTCTTTGATGTGGACGTTCTTGATATCTTTCAGGACCAGTTTGATTTCTTCGATGGTTGAAGATGGTTTCTCGGCCTCCTCTCAAGTTTCGGTTATCATTTAGATTAGTCCGAGTTCTAGGAGGTATGGGAGCTCGTTTGGTCTTCTAGATGAATCTCCGATGTGCCCCTTTCCTTTAGCTCTGCGAAGAACTTCGGAAGGAGTTGTTGATTGAGAAGATTCTTCACCTGTTTGTCCAGGTTCTTTCGTTAGGGCTCTCATCCTTTCATCAATGGTCTCATTCATAGCCTGCTGGGTTAACTAAGTAGTAAGTGCTTGGGTTGACTCTCTAATCTGTTGAGCCATCATCCTGTTTAAGGATTCCATTGCCTCAGGAGAAAGCTCCATATTACCTGAAATACCAAAAGCTTCTCACATTAATTCGTTCAAGAATCACAAACCAAAGACATATAGAGGAATGCGCCAAATTTGATGATGGGATTTCTCAATTAAACTAGGTGATTTTCGGCTAAACAACCAACTTTCAGAACAAATTTTATCACAGTGATGCTATTAAAATTTAAAGAAACGAATTAGCAATCTAAATGAACTAACAAAGACTGGAAAACTTAATTACAGTCCTAAGAGAATTTATGTAGTGGATTCTACGGTTTATGCAAAATAATCAAATCAAAACGAAATAAGGAGTTGGGGTTAGAATTCGCTCACCCTTCAGTTCAGAGTTGGCTCTGATACCACATGATAGGATCCTGGATCGCAAACTCTGAGAAAGGCTTGAAACAATGGATGATGCAGCGATGGATGATGCGCGATGGATGAAAAACGGTGGATACAGATCGGTGGATGCAGACTGATGGATACAGACTAGTGGATACAGATTGGTGGATACGGATTGGTGGATACAGTCATATGGATACAATTCTGTGGATACAGTTCCGTGGATACAGTTATGTGGATACAGTTCTGTGGATACAGTTATGTGGATACACAACGATGATGATGATCGAGGGACAAAGAACGATGGATGATGATTGAGGGATGAAGAACGATGGATGATGATTGAGGGATGAAGAACGACGAATGATTATTGAGGGATGAAGGACGACGACGGCTCAATGGATTGCTCCGGGAATGAGTCTCATGACCTAGAAAGGAATTCTAGGGCCAAATCGAACGCAAAGTTTCTTGTAAGAAGATTCTTGGAAGGAAACTCAGATTTCTCAAATCTATGAATGAATAAACAGATTGCACAAAAAGCTTTTTCTCTAAAATTCATTCACTAAATTGAAAAGAGACAAGAGTTTCAACGTAAATATGCAACAAAGGCAAACAACCCTAGGGTTTTCGCCAATACCCAAAAACAACAGGTAGTTCTAAGAAAAACAACAAGAAGTATAAAGTTACAGGCAAAAACAACACAACGTTTATTTTTGCATTAGTGTCTAAGACACTCCGCCAAGTAACTATTCATGAATAGCTTTGATGTAGTGATGTGATTGCCTCGTTATAAACCTCGGTTAAAACCTTTGAGGAAAAGAGTACAAATCACATCACTTAGCTACTCATTCATAGCTACCTAGTTTGCTGATTAGGCTGAAAATGTAGACATTGAACACATCTGTAGGAGATTCTGAATCCGCGTGGAGCATCGTATGAATCTTCTGGGCTAGCTCCTTGGCTCTAGACCGAGTGATTCTTCCTTCTGGTTCAGGCTCTGACTCCGGTTCAAGCTCAGGTTCCAAGTCTGCTTCCTCAGGACTTGTCACGATCACATCATTTTCTTTTATCCTTTCAAAAGATTTGAATTTTTTAAACATGTCTGTGTAATTTGTTGAAACTTTTTTCTTGTTTCTAGAAAAAGAAAATCTCGAAGAAAAAGATGAAGAAAGACGAGACGCGGTCTCCTGTTTTGGTGGATTGATTTATTCAATGGATCAATCTTTGGCAACGCTTAATTATGTTTTTACAAAAATATTGCTAGAAGAAGATTTTAAAGAAACGAAAAGTTGAATTCTAAAGTTAAACGAAAATGAATGAAGATATACTGATGTTTTTCCACTGTAGATTGAACATGAACCATTGATGGGTTCGTCCGATAATGATCCGATGGTCGGATGTTGCAGCCGATTTAACTCCGACTGAGTATAAATATCATTGTTGACCCTACGACCGGGTATAAATGTCAATATTGACATTTTGGTGTTTAAGTTGATTTGACTCGCCGGCCGAATATAACGCTGCGATGATGATCCAACGGTTGGATGTGAAGTCGTTACTTTGAAGATATGTCCAAACTCACACGTGTTACCACATCTGGGCTTGCAGAAGAGTATTGGAAAATCGTAGACATATACCCAAATCAGAAAAGAAGATTCCAGAATATCAAGAATATCACGAAGATATGTTTCCTAAATATCATTGCATATTATAACTTATTTCTCATGAGAGTCTTTTATAATATTTCTTAAACACTTTATGTCCTTACTCTCATCAAACTTATCAAAAAAAATTATGTGAATTAGTTCGATCACCTAACTCGAACCTCTAGTTATGCTAATCAAGCAAACAACACACCTCAAATTATACAGTTATATATATGAGTTAAACACGCAAATTTAAACTAAACCTTGATCTAAAAAAATCTTGATTTTAGGGTTGACAAAAAAAACACTAAATGATGTTTTGTGTTATGTATAAGATTCGTTTATCAAATTATTATTCATACATTAAAAACATATTTTATATTTAAATATAAATCTATGATATAATATATATATATATAACATAAGGTTAAAATTAGAAATATTAAAAAAAAACTAATTTTTTAAGTCATTAAAAATTAAAATATATTATTTTGACCACGTTAAAGTTTCTAAGTCAAAATATATAATTAAGTTAACAAATAAGTAATTTTTAACTATATGCTAAATTTTTTTTGAAAAAATCAAATTTGAATATTCATGATATTTACTTTTTGATGAAATAAAAAATGCATTTATCTTTTGACTAGTCCAAAATATTAAAATATGTATATATATGGTTTAGAATTTTTAACTGATAAATTATAAATTGGATACCTATAAATCAAACTTATATAATTTTCATTTTAGTTATATTTATAATATGTTTCCATCCACTACAAATATAATAATATATGTCCAATTTTAAAAATTCAAATCATGATATATATATATATATATATATATATATATATATATGG
>OVBE01006246.1:0-11087 GCA_900406425.1 Iberis pinnata | reverse complement strand
TGTGGTGTTACTATACTTTAATGTGTTGTTACTCCAAGCTAGAGAAACAAAAAGAAACTTAATCAATTACAGGTTTTTATGGGTGCAAAGAAGATGATGCTTCAACTTTAGATACTCTTTCAAACATAGTAGAGGAACCATGGTATGTATAACACAGATCTGTATTAACAAGATTTTTATTATTCATTCATTATTTTGATCAGCAATAGCTTTGGAAAGAGAAGCATTAGTCTGTCATTGTGTCTGAGCAAATATTTATGTCCGTAATTATACATATTTACAAATTTTCATAAAAATATTCTGATTAAATCTCAAATGCTCTTGGTAGGTTGGGCATTCTAATGATTAAGTACTCACAAAATGTATAGACTGGAACATGGAACAATTTCTCTCCATGCCATGTCACACACATGCACTTGGCAAGTTCTCATAATTGAATCCAGATGAGTAGCAACCTATCTCACCGTATAATGTGGGGCAGTAAAAACCGGATTAAGGAAATACGATGAATAGCGGAGTCGAGAATGAAATCTCTTTCCTTAATTCTTTAAATCGCCTGTAGTGCCACGGTTTTGTGCGATGTAAGAATCCCAGGATACAACCGCAGGGAGACCGTTTCGAATGCACTCGAGAACGGAATCTCTCGAACTTAGAACAGACGATGTAATCTCGAGACTTACTGTTTTTAGATAGAAGAAGAAAATGTGAGAGAGATTGTAGGATTTTTTGTGTGTGAAAAATTACAGAATAAATGAGACGAGTTCGAAATTTAAAGAGGAGTGTTGAGATCGTAACGGTTGAGATCGCGCGGCACGCGCCCAAAAAACCCAAAGACCCGACGACCCGCGTCACGTCGGTCGGTCGGCGGCGGCGGCGCGANGGCCCATCTTTTTCCAATACACCATAGTGTACCCAAACCAATTGAACATAAACATGCACTCTTCCATATATATACTAGTGGAAAAAAGTTTCTACTAGCAATGTGGGATAAAAATCACTTAATGGGATTAGTCAACATTAAGTCAACACTTTTGTGTTTATGCATGTTTAAGTTGATCTCTTTACATCTCCATTTCTCATTCAAAATGCATTCAAATTTGACAAATAAATATTCCATATTATAGTGCTTGTTACAAAGAATCCGATGCACTCATAATCCGGTCATTCCGGTGAACGTCTTCACCGGAGAACTCGCTGGAACATTGGTTATATTCATTGTCAAGTATTTGAGTTCCAACATATAAGAGTATCATAATTGCCAAATTTTCACTATGCTTGGTTTAGATAAGCTGATAGTATCTTTTCTATTCTGATTGATTCATCTTTCTGCTTTCTAACTTTGATTTACTCTTACAGCTTATGCAAGAAAAAGCGGAAAAAAGAACTTTAAAGTTTAAAATGTTTATCAAAAGAGAGGTAAAGAGAAGAGGCATTATGTATATATGTATATATAATTAACTATTTCTCTTTGTCTGCTTTGGTTTTCTCAGAGAGCCTAAGAGTCTGTCTCATCATTCTCACTCAAACAAGAGAGAACTTTAAAATCATTCATTTGCCACTGAGAAGTAAAATGAAGCTCAAAGCTTTGTCCTCTCATAATTTGTGAAGAAGCTCTGCTTGAGGAAGTCCAGAAGAAGGGAGATCTTCATCAGAACTGCAATTATCTTGATAGCCAAAAAATGAAGAGCTGACATTGTTCTCTGTTGTTAATTTGCTTTCATCTTCATCAGGCTTTTGGGACTCTGTATAATCCCCCTTTACCATTAATTATAATTATGTATAATTGTTACTGGCCCTTGATCTTTTGTTGAAAAGCAACTTTACGCTAAAGACAAGTAACATGATGCTTGGGTAGAATATATTAATATATGATAAATTAGCAATTGAAATTCATTGAACATTATAATTTGTCGATGGGAGGGTTATGACTTAAAAGAATTGTTCAACATGTGTACCAAAAAATCAACCTGGACTAATATACTAAACCTTGAGAATTTTAATATCATTTTATAAAATATATTCATCTCAACCAGACCATCAATTCATTGTTCAACCATACCATCAATGTTTCATTTTAGCTAAACATTAAAGGTGAGAGTAGTGAAGACAAGAATAATGCATTGGAGTCATTGATGGAAAAACAAAAAAAAAAACAAAGTGTAATCCAAAACAAATAGTTTTATGATATCCATTGTACTTATCATTAGGTAACATAAGCAATTTGTCACTTCCCTTTGATTTTGTCAAAATTACAAAGTTGGTAAGTTCACCAAGAACAACATTGAGTCTGCCCTTATTCTTTTTTGTTTAAATTTAATTGTCACCTGCTCAATTCCAAAGGAAGAATGACATCAACAAACCTGAGGACATGTATCTGTTGGATAAGAAGGTACAAAGTGGCTAACAAAATCTTTTATTGGACAAGTAGTGAATAATGAGTTTGGGTAAGGGTTGGAAAGACAGTTGTTAGAAAAAAAAAGGCTCAAAGACGTACTTCACGTTGAAGTTAACATGGGAAGATACAACCCATGTTCTTACTTTATGCTATGCAGAATCTCTTCTCTAGATTTGGCTTCAATCATCTCTGATTTTACTATATTGCTTTAAACTAAATCTAAAGTATAACAAGAGGTCACTTTTTCAAATGCATTAAGGTGTTGGGTCCTCTTAAAGGTATAGTTCTCGGTTCTCTTTTTGCTTACACAAGAGCTAAAAACATACATATATAGTCTTTCTAGGTAAAGAAGCAACTTGTGCATTTTGTGAAAGATATCTCAGTGAGATCCTTGAATGGTGATTGTAGGTGAGAGAACTTTAAGAAAGTGTTGTTACATTGAAGAAAATTGTTAAAGGAAATGAAGAAGAAATTCAAGAAGTTGGTAGAGATTTTTTTGTTGGAGAAATGTTGAAACGTCTATGAAAGGATATTCAGTCGCACAAACAAACTCTTCGATTCAATTCCTATGAAAAAATTCACAATCTATTGCTTTCTTTATTTGTTTGATGGAAGAAACAAGACTCAAGACCTATATTGAGAAGTGAGATGATTTTGTTAGTTTTACAGTTTAGATCTTGATTCATATAAAAAAAACACTTAAAGTAAATTTTCTTAACTTATAGCTTAGTCTATATTAAGGATTGACGAATAAATCAAAACCGAACTGAAAAAGTAAACATAAAAATGGAACTAAAATTTTAAAAGCATTTAGGTCTGATTATTTAATATATACTTGAAAATATAGAAGATTTTTAACTTTTATAGTTATATTTTTGTGTGTAAGATATATATTTTGCATATTAAATAAGTAAACATAAAAAAATATTATTATATATATTTAGTGATTTTTAAATGAAAAATTGGATAACAACATAAATAGAAATTTGCAATCGAACCAAACTAAAACCAAAATTGTATTTTAAGTGGGTTCAAACGATTTTAATTTAAATCTATGAATTACAACATTGTCAACTCTATCAAAAGCTATTAAAAGCGTATATTAATGTTAGTTCCTTCGTACTAAGTTGTGTTTCAAATTTATAGGAAATGAGAACATGAGGAATGGGTTCTTACGATCATATCCAATTGTTACTAATTGGATACTATAATAAAATATTTTATGAATTTTTCATTTGTTCATCATATTAAAAACACATAATATTAGTAGATCAACAAACCGCTCAAGTTATAAATAAACATATTTTTGTAAATCTTTGGGTAGATAAATCTTTAGATTTTGGTTTCATATTGTTTTTGTACTTTATAAATTCATAAAGGAATCATATTTAAGTATACTTAACAAATCTAATCCTCAATCGTCACTTGGTTATGTGAGAAGATAGTTGCATTAGTCAGATGTAAAATCGAGTAAAATTAATAATAGTATTCAAACTTGAAAGGACTTCAAAATCCGTCAACTATAAGAAAAATAAATGTCCAAAGATGGAAAACTGAATTTGAATTTTCTAACATAAAAAAAAACAATCTTTGAACGGATTAAGTGTTAAAGCTTCTAAAAACATAAAATTTACTTTGCAATCAAGACTTTCATGTAAATAAAATATGTTTGTTCAACACTTTCACACACATAACCATTGAACCAATATTAAAATATATAGTTGTTGTATTGTAGATGTCTTCATATAATCAAAATTTTTATAAGTTTCTTAATTACATCAAAACTACAAAACAATTTTCTGTAAAATAAAACTCGCGCGTAGCGCGGGATAACCCCTAGTAAACTCATAAAAAGAGAAAAGGTTAAAAAAAAAACAAGGCTTAAAACATCTGAATAGCTCCAAAATAATCATATTAATAGCCTAGAATAACTAGTATGAGTGTTAAATACTAAAAGTTGAATATTAAATATTAAAATGTGAATGCTAAACACTAAAATATATAGTGAATACTTATGTGAAAGCTAAATATCAATAAGTGAATAATAACATTTTATATTTTGTTAACTAATAAACTTAAATGATCAAAGTTTAAATTAATAATTTTCTTTTGTCGGAATATACGTATTAGATTAAACTAATAGTTNGAATACTTATGTGAAAGCTAAATATCAATAAGTGAATAATAACATTTTATATTTTGTTTACTAATAAACTTAAATGATCAAAGTTTAAATTAATAATTTTCTTTTGTCGGAATATACGTATTAGATTAAACTAATAGTTTTACAAAAGGGTGCGTATTGAAACGCCTAGCATTTTTAGCTAACATATCAACAAAAGGTATTGAAGATCTGTGAACATAGACAAAAGAAGAAACCGAAGATGAACCGAGGTTCAAGATATCCCGTAGGAGGGTAGTCGAGCGTTTTTGATACAGTCGAGAGGAGGAGGATGATTCATGAAACCTCTGTAATAGACGCATGAGTTTTGCACAATCATTATGCACTTCATAACCATTATACCCAAGAGAATTGACTTGAAAGATGGCGGCTTGAACACCAGTAGCTTCAGCTTGAAAGACGTCATCAACTGGGTGAGAAGAAGAAGCACCATACGCCAGCAGATTCCCATCATGTGTAAGAGTCCAGCCAATTCCCATCCTTTGTTGCGCAGAGATCCAGGATACATCTGAGGTTAAAACAAATACATTAGGAACAGTAGGGAATGATGGGGAATGTAATGGGGAGAGTAAACAAGCAGCCTGAGAAGTTTTAAGTTGAGTGTCAATAGATTGCCATTCCTGATAATGTAATATGGCCCTCTGAATAATCTCAGGGATACTCCTTCTTAGACCCTTAAAAAGCAATTCATTGCGAGATTTCCATATTCTCCACAATAAGTAGATCATAAACTCTAGAGAGTGAGTGTTAGTAGGTTGTAGTAGGTCTTTGAGAAAGGATGGAAAAGAGGAGTCAGGCAGTGGTGATGGAGAGGAAACAAAAGGTGAAAGTTCCCAGATTTCCTTGGAGACTCGACAGTGGAAAAATAGATGAGCAGTTGATTCTGGTGCTTCTCCACATAAATAACAAGATGCATCCTGCACAACTTTTCTTTTAAGCAATCCAGTACCCACTGCTAGACCATTATTAACCAGTTTCCACATAAAATGCTTCAGCTTTGGTTGTACAGACAGAGGCCAAATCAACTTGGAGACTTCTGTGATTTCCGGGGAAAGTATATGTGAGTAAGGTAAATGCCTAATGTACCTTCTATAACCAGACCTAACTGAATAGTCTCCTGAAGCAGTAAACTCCCAGATTGGTTTATCCGAAACCCCCATAGTAGATGGCCTAATAGTAGGAAGAAGCTGAAGATCCTGAGGCGCCAATATGGAAGAGGCTATAGAATAATCCCAACTCTTACCATCAGCCTTTAACAAAGAAGCCACTGTCAGATCCATATTAACAAGAGATGCAGGTAAGATAGCAGGTGAATATGTAGGATGTGGCAACCATTTATCCTTCCATAATCGAATTGTTTCTCCATTTCCAACTTCCCAATGGATATTTTCCTTGATCAACTGTAAACCTTGATGAATACTCTTTCACGCATAGCTATTGCCTTGCTTAAACTCAGAATCAATTATGGAAGATTTAGGGAAGTATTTCATCTTATATACCTGACTTAACAGCAGATTAGGCTCATTGATCATCCTCCAACTTTGCTTTGCTAAGAGTGCAATATTAAACGCTTCTAAATCTTTAAAGCCTATTCCTCCATCATCCTTTGGCTTTGTCAATTTCTTCTAAGCTATCCAGTTAATTCCAGTTTGTGCTTTTGAAGTTTTCCACCAAAATTTGCGCATGAGAGTGGTCAATTTAGATATCAGAGAATATGGCAATAAAAAACAGGACATCAGGTATGAGGGTATAGCAGTAACAACAGCTTTTAGAAGCGTTTCTCTACCCGCACCCGAAAGATATTGAACAGACCAGTGTTGCATTTTCTTTTTGACTTTTTGCAGAATATATGAAAAGGAATCTGATCTATTCTTGCCTATTATTTCTGGCATACCTAAGTACTTACCCCAACCTCCAAAATTCCTGATTTTAGTTAATCTAAGGACCATCCTCTGAATTCCCAAAGTGCAATTACGACTAGATAAAACAGAGGATTTGGAGAAGTTGACCTGCTGACCTGAAAGGCATCCGTATGTACTCAAAGCCTGTTTCAAATGCATGCACTCATCATCAGAAGCTCTGGAGAAAAGTAAGCAGTCATCTGCAAAAAGCAGATGAGATATTACCGGCCCTCCTCTACTTGCCGTATAACCAGATAACAAATGTTTTCGAACCAAGTTCTCTAACAGAAACGATAACCCTTCAGAGACCAAAAGATAAAGGTATGGTGAAATAGGGTCCCCTTGACGGATGCCATTGGATGGGGTAATGTGGCCATAAGGCACTCCATTAAGCAACACAGAGTATGTGGGTGTTGAAATACAAGTATAAATCCAAGAACACCATTTATCTGAAGAGCCCAACTTATGCATCATGAACATCAAAAATTGCCAACCAACTTTATCAAAAGCGTTTGTGATATCTAACTTTAAAGCCATGGTTGTGCTTTACGTATTCTAGTGGTTAAGGAATGGATTAATTCTTGAGCAATCAAAATATTATCAGTGATGCTGCGTTGAGCAATAAATGCCGATTGATTAACTGAAATTATGTCATGAAGATAGGGTTTAAGACGGTTAGCTAGGATTTTGTATAGCAATTTATATGCAATATTTTCCAAACTAATTGGTCGGTAGTCTTTGGGTGATTGCGGGTTAGGGACCTTTGGAATTAAGCATAATAACGTATGATTTAACCCAAGTGGAAGAGTACCATGATCAAAGAACTGGTACAAGTAGCCCATGATAGAATTTTTGACAGCAGACCAATGTGCTTTATAGAATGCAGCAGTAAACCCGTCAGGGCCTGGGGGGCCTTATCCCCATCCATCTGTTTCAATGCTTGCAATGCTTCACCTTCAGTGACCATCCTTGTTAATTTGGTATTCATAGCTTCTGATATTCTTTTCTGCAAAGTAGAGAAACAACTATATGCTTCAGGATTGACAACATTAACATCTGAGAAAAGATTTGTGAAATAATCAATAAACACTGCCTGTATCTTAAGAGGATCATGTTGGAGAGTTCCTGAAGCATATTGAATCAGAGCTATACGATTATAATTGCGTCTTTGCTGAAGTTTTGAATGGAAAAACTTTGAATTCCTATCACCTTGTGCCAACCATAAAACTCTACTCTTTTGACGTAGAAATGCTTCCTCCTGTAGAGTAGCCTGAACCAGCCGAGATTTAAGCTCTCTGAGGTGATGGAAATCTATTTGAGATGCAGCATAGACATTTTGAATTTGGAGTTGAAGCTCCTGAATTTGCTTAGCTGAATTCTGATGATGATCCTTTTTCCAGTTAATTAACCCCTGCTTGCAATGATGAAGTGCTTCCATAAACTGTGAAGGAGCTAAAGCAGAACATTGAAAGTCCCAAATATGTTGTATTTGCTGTTGAACCTCTGGGACATCATTCCACCTACTGTCATATCTAAATAAAGGCCTACCTTTCCATTTTCTTTCATTAGTATCAAGGAGGACAGGTCTATGATCAGAAGAAGACCATGGTAGCAATGTAACATAAGCTCCATGGAACATATCCAGCCACTCAATATTACCCATAACACGGTCTATTCTGGTTTTAACTGTGTGTGAATAACGCTTGTCACACCAGGTAAATTTACCACCATAAGTTCTAACATCAGCTAGGCCAAGAATTGCTATGAGACTTCGAAAATGTGAGAAAGACGATTCTGAACGACTTGGCCCACCAAATTTCTCAGCATTTGAAGTGATGTCATTAAAGTCTCCTAAATACAAATGAGTTGTGGAAGTTAAACTGGAATCTCCACTGGATCTTTTGAGAAAATGCCAGAAATGGTTGCGCTCTACACGAGAAGGAGGGCCATACAAATATATTAGCTTGAAAGATTTGCCAGCATAGCGTAGCCAAAAAACATTACAGTGTGGTGAGGGAGAGACAGGAACTTCAATAGTAACTTTCTGTGACCAAAGTACAGCTAGACCTCTTTCTTACCCACTGGAGAAACTATGTAATTACCATGATAGCCGAGACGAGAACCAATACTTATAACAAAATCGTCCTCCACCATTGTTTCTGTAAGGAACATCAAATCCGGTCTATACATGGATTTGATATCAAAAAGATTATGGACTGTCAGGGTGTTCCTCAACCCCTGACAGTTCCAATGACATAGTCTCATTCTGTGGAGGGTGGTTTAGGGGTATCCACCCTCCCCTTGTTGAGCAATGAAGATCTAAAACGAGGCCTAATTTGTTTACTGGAGGAAGTCGTATCTTCAAGTAGGACTGCATCTGCTTTACGCTTCCTAGTATTTTCAAAGTGCTCATTTTGTTAATGAGAAGATATGCTCAATTTTTTGGGGGTTAAAATATGTTGTAAAATTTTGTTCATACAAATGTTAGATTGTTCTTTTATTAGCATGAATAATTTGAGCGAATTTTTGTTGGACCTCAAAAAATGAACAGTGACTTTTATCACTTTTCCGGCGAGTTTTTCGGCAAGGTCGTTGCCCGGAATCGCCGGATTATGGTTGCATTGAATAGGTTGTAGTTTGGACTATAACTTTGAATATTCACATGCTAAATTTGGAGTTAAATTGAATAAGAAATGTGAGGTCAAAGTGTGTTACTTAAACACACTAAAAGTCAACAAATTAACTCACATTGCTTGGGAAAAACATTTTCAAGTGGTATATATATAGCATACTCATGGTGTTTACAAGTGAGTAGCAAAGGGACACTATGCTTGGTGAAAGAGATAGGAAGATCAGGCGCCGCCGCCGCCGGCTCGGCTCAACACGGCACGGTCGCGGGCCTCGGGCCGTCGGGTCGAATGTCTCGGGTTTTGGACCTAATCTTTTTGGGATAAAAACAAATTTTTATCAACAAAAAAAAACAAAAAAAACAAAACAAAAAAACAAAATGAAAACAAAACAAAAAAAAGAGAAAAAAAAAACAAAAAGAAAATCGGCCCAGACCAAACCTTAATTAAGGTCCAACTTTTTAACTTGTATCAAATTCATGTTTGATCCAATTCGGACCAACAATTTTCTAGGCCCAAACTCACTCTCTCCGAAAGCCATCTCTCACCAAAGTAGATTCATATGAATCTAGACAATTATTTGAAGAGGTGTTTTATGTGCCCATCCATGTGAACGTGTGTAATTGATAAGATGCCTTGGTTTGCAAAGCAACCTCTCGTTTTCTATAAATATCATCCTTCACATTCACTTTGCTCTCGTCCCATTCTCAATCAATTATTAGAAAACATTGGTTTTCAATATTGAATAAAGAGAATAAAATAAATACTAATAAAAGTCTTCAAACGTTGTTCCAATAAATACCCCGTTTTCAAAGTCTCGGAAGTATTCATAAAGACTAAGGTCGATAGGCTTTATTAAGGGTAAGGCTTAATAAAGACATTGAACAGTTGTATCTTGGGATTCTTAAATTGCAGAAAACCGTCTTACTACGGGAAATTTTTAGAATTGAGGAAAGAGTTTCGGCTCGACTCCGTTTGGTTTAAGATTGTCAAAACCTTTTAAACTCGGTTTTAACTAAATCCGGTTTTACGGTCCCTCTCATATGTCATTATGCAACTTCGAATGGAAGAGCGAAACCGTACCAACTTTGCTGCTTCTGAGCAACATACAGTGAATGTGGCTGAGGTAAAGAAAAAGGGCATAGGGAAACACAAGTTCCTCAAACCTACTCCCTTAACAAACTTCAAGAAAAATGGTAAAAACCAAAAGTATAAAGGGAAATTCCACAAATGTGGAAAGCAAGGACACAAACTAGATGTGTGTCGAAGTGCTCCTAAAGCTAAAGATAAAGCTCAAGCTTATCTTACTGAAGAAGACATGTGCGCGGTTGTCTTTGAAGTCAACATGGTTGATGACAACCCGAAAGAATGGTGGTATGACACTGGTGCAACCACCCACATCTGCGCTGATAAGGAAATGTTCACCACTTATCAGAAGAACAAGACCGAGGAGCAACTGTTCATGGGGAACACAGCTCGCTCAAAGATTGAAGGTCGCGGCAAAGTGGTTCTGAAGCTGACTTCAGGACGTGAGCTTACAGTGAACAATGTCAAACATGTGCCGGACAGGAGGAAGAACCTTGTTTCGGGAACTCTACTGAGTAAAGCTGGATTCGGAACAAGCTTTGAAGCTGACAAGCTAGTTCTTAGGAAAATGGGGTGTATTTGGGAAAGGGATTTGTAAAAGGAGGACTTGTCAAAATGTGTGTAATGACAGTCCTTCGTCCTGACAAGCTTGAAATAGCTAACATTGTAATTACTGATAATATTAATGAAAAGTCTGTTGCTTATTTGGTTAAGTCTTTCAATACTTGGCATGAAAGATTAGGACATGTTAATTACAAATCTATGAAAAAATTAATGAGTCTCAACTTAATTCCCAAATGCAAGGTAATAAAAAAAAATGTGAAGTTTGTGTACAAGCCAACCTCGTCGAAGCAAAAGAGCTCGCAAGGAAAAATCCTTCGGAGATGATTTTATGA
>OVBE01006245.1:0-20204 GCA_900406425.1 Iberis pinnata | reverse complement strand
TATATATATATATTTATTAAGATAATATATTACAGTTGAAATCTAACACAAACATTTAGTAGTATTACTTAACAATATTTTTTATAAATTAACTATAAAACTCAAAAATTATATTTTTTCCGGGATCCATAATATGTTTGAGCCAATCTTGGGTAGAAGTAGAAAAAAGGTTCTTATTTATGATGTTCATCAACAAAAAAACCTTAAGGCAAGTTTGAATCAAGTAAAAAAAAATCTTAAATTGAGTGTTTCTGTATATAAGAAACAGATTCAAAACTAGAAATTTTTCTTTTATTCTCCCTTTTACAAGTGCAACAAAGTATCTAAATAGATATGCAAGAAATTGTTTGTTTGTTTTTTCATATCCCTTTATGACATACAGTAAAATAAAAAAAAATGAAAAACCTGTGTTGAAACAAATGAAAGTGTTACAATTTGCTCTACCAAATACCTTTTGAAGACTAATCAATCCTTTCAAGATTAAACATTACCATATCCTCAAGAGCTGATCTGAAACCACTTCTAGGAAGACAATTCAGATTCTTTAAAGCTAATTCAGCTTTCTCCTTAGCCAATTCTTGAGCTCTCTTGATCCCACCTCGATTTCTAACAATGTCAATCGCTTCTTCAAGCGAACGAGGCTCACAAAACTCAGACTCAATGATCTCTCTTAGCCTTGGCTCATTCTCCAGCGCGAATATCACTGGCGCGGTTATATTACCTTTGGCTAAGTCATTAGCTGCAGGCTTCCCTAATTGCTCGGAAGATTGAGTAAAGTCCAAAATATCATCAACTACTTGAAAAGATAAACCAAGATTCTTCCCAAATTGATACATTTGCTCTGCAACTTCACTTTCCACTTCACTGAAAATAGCAGCTCCTTTGGTACTTGCAGCTACTAATGAAGCTGTTTTGTAGTAACTCTTGAGCAAGTAATCATCAAGCTCCACATCACAATCGAATAAACTAGATGCTTGCTTAATCTCACCACTTGCGAAATCTTTGATCACCTGGAGAAGATAAGTCAAGGTTCAGTTTATTTGAAACGCGGTTTTTCGTCAAAAAGATGAAAACGTGGTTTTCCGCCAAAAGCGTAAAAACGCAGTTTTTCGCCAAAATTTCAGAAACACAGTTTGCGTCAAAAGCGCAGAAACGCGGTTTTTTGCCAAAAATGTAAAAACGTGGTTTTTCGCCAAAAAAACGGAAATACGGTTTTTCGTCAAAAAAGTGGAAATACGGTTTTGGTGGGTTTCTTCGAAAAAATCCGTTTTTGCGTTTTTGGCGAAATAAGTGTTTCCTCGTTTTTGGCGGAGAAACGTTTTTCGTGTTTTTTTGCACAAAAACACGTTTCCATGTTTTTGGCATAAAATGCTGTTGTTTTTGAGAAATATCTGGATATTTTTTTTGTATATTTAGAAACGAATAAAACTGCATCTATATGCAATATCAAGATGTCAAATGCATATTTGAAAACGAACATCTTGATGCAACTTCCAGATGCTATATTCAGATGCTGCATTTAGATACAGAAACGAACCGGGCCATAGTATAAAATAAAATTGTTGCCGAGCCGAACCGAAAATCGGACTAAATTAAAACAACTTTGCGGAATTGAACTGCTTTAACCGAATAAACCGAACTAAATTCACTTCCGTTGGGTTAAAATGCCCACTCCTACTTTTTCCAATCTCAAGACAAGAAAACAGAATTCTCACCTGACTAATAAGCTTAATAATTTCGAGGTTTTCGAGATTTGCTAGGTACCATGATGCTTGAGCAAACATGAAATCTCCAGCTAATACAGCTACTCTTGTTCCAAATAGCTCATGAACTGTTTCTTTACCTCTTCGCAGATCACTTTCATCCAACACATCATCATGTATCAAACTTGCAGTATGAATCATCTCAATGATCTCAGCTAATCGCCGATGTTCCACTGTAAGTTCCCTACATCAAAATTAAACTAGAAACCATCATTTTTATTTCCTAAAGCTTAAGCAATTTCAAGAAACAAAAGGTGTATCAGTAATGGCAATTGTAGAAATTACTTTAGGCCTGATAATTCAGCAGTGGCTCTTGATACAAGGAAGACTAAACCTGGTCTCATCCTTTTACCACCAGCACCGAATATTTGCTCAGCCGCAGATATCAAAACCGGATTTTCAGCACCAACAATCTATAAAGAAGAGCTATTGCATTAGAATTATAACACTCTTTTGTAAGAGGATCAGGACAGGTCCTGCGTAGCTAAATGAAACATTGGCCTATAATCTTAGTCTCGATTTTTTAAAATTTTGTTTCAAGCTCCTAAAATCTTCCGCCCTGAAGAGAGGATAAAGATCAATGTTGTTGAGAGACTAACCGATAAAAGATTTTCATTCAACCTCTGCAAATCCTCTGTTACTACCTCAAATAGATTCTCCAAAGATATTGGCTTTCTTGATTCTTCCCTTAGATTGAGCATTACTGTTTTATCTTGACCAATTATACCTACACAATTATCATTTTTCCTCATCATTGAAGATTCAAAGAGTGTCAAAAAGTTAACTTACAAACTAAAGATTTCTATTGCCTTCAAACATACAAAAAAATAAAAAATCTCAGAACTTTAATGTTTTGTTAGAGTCTTTGTATAAAATAAAGCTCAAAAGTCAAAACTTTACTGTCATTCAATGACTTAACCAAATAAGCCTCAAAATCCAATAATCTCCATAAAATTTACACTACCCAAATCAAATTACTTTAAGAAAAAATCAAAATTATACCATTGACCAAAGAATTTTCCTTGGGTTTAGCCGGAACTGCTCTGCAACTCCACAAGTCTCTCATGAGAAACACTAAATTTCCACCATAGCTTCTCCTACCAATCCTACACACATTCTTCGAGCAAGTCAATCGACGACTTGCGGAAGAAGAACTATAAGAACACCCACATGACATCATCAGATCAAGAACACTCGTACGCAACTCTATATTCCGACATGACATCATCATAAACTTATTAGATCTTGAAACACTAGTTAGTAAGTATAGAAATTAGAAACTTGAGGTTATTAGTAAGAATAGAGTTTTTATTCTTTGAGTGGACGAGACAGAACCACTTAAGAAATCTCTCAAAACACTCGTCGACCTTTGGAGGACGAGAGAGATTTCAGATTTGTGTCCGTTTTTTTATTTATTCAATATACAAATGGAGAGAGGGAAAAACATATATAAATAAAAAAAATAAAAAAGAGTTCATCGTTCTCTGTTTTATCGAATCAGAGGTTCAGATATCACTACGTGGTCATTTTTTATTGGTTAGTTATCCAGCTCGTATAAATATTCGAGATTAGAGAATATCCTCTTTTTTTTTCTGATTTCAAGACAATTATAATAAGATTATATTAGATCTCACAATTTTTTAACAACTTTTCTTACCCTACAATAATTAGGATCCAAGGGAAATTAATGAAAAAAATGGGTAATGAAATGTTCTTTTTAAAATTTCTTGTATGTTTAACAAATGAATTAATCAACTTACTTGAAAATCATTTCTGTGATTTAAAAAAAATCTAATCAGTTCCCGAAATTGCAAATTCGTGACATGCTTTGCATTTCCAGTACCAACCAAACATCATATCGGAAATATCACTCTATCAAACCGTACGACTTTATATTAATGGATAGTACACTTTTCCTACATGTTGACCTGTCTGAAATGATAACAAACTATTTTCAATATGCCATAATAAGATCATATTTCAATTGCTTCACAAACTACACCCAATATTAATATTTTTTGATAGCACAATTGTTCAAGCTAATGGATAAATTTGGTTATTAGGATTATGACCAACATCAACAAATAAAACATTTTTTACATCGATCTTTAAAAGAGTACCATTAATATCAATTATTGGTCTGCAATAACCTCTCCAATTCCTCTCTATCTCATCAAAACATGCATAGAATATGTCGAAGACATCCTCAACAGCTGCATTTGGTACAATCTCAACAAAACAATTTGAACCAGGATTTGAATTTAGTATTTCTTGCACAAATCCACGCAAATGACTAAGCTGCTCTGTATACTCCTTCTCAAGCCATTTCAGAGCAAGCAATCTCCCTTTTTGGCATTGATTTCTGGTGTTCACTATTTGTCATGTATCTTTCACTAACTTCTTAATTTCCTCCGGCATCACCTCACATTCTCCCTCAACTTATCCATGAATAATCTTCCAATAACTGGACTTTTGAGCATCTTGCATTTTCTATTTGGAGTGCAATTGTGATGTCCATACCATGTCTTCACTAACAATTTTCGTGAAGGCTTATCATAGGAGCATTACAATCTCCATTTACACTTTCCACCTAAACCACACTTAAAGCTAAGTTTATCCCTATCTCATCTATCATGCACTATATTCAATTCAGTTTGTAATGCATATTCTAACACAACTTCTTTGAATTCAAACCCAATGTAAAACAAAGCTCCTAAAGCTAACATATCATCACTGTTACCTCGCATCTTTCTGTCCCTTGATACAGAATCACATTGCAATATGTGGGTTTCTCATCAACGAAATTAACGACATACTCCTCTATTTTATACTCAATTTGATGTGGTAAATCGTCTTCATCCACCTCCTGAGCATCAACAGAAGCTTCAGCGTCGTCTCTCTCGAACTTATAATTATCCAACACAGACTCATATTGTTGATGAGTCATCTTCTTATCTTTGACTTTGCTTTGATTTTGGTAAATTGTATTCTTTTTCTTTGAAATACCTAAACTCACGATTTTGTTCTAAAAAAGCGAGAAAACCCTAACCATAAATCGAGTTTGACTATTCTTAATCAGAGTCAACATATTTAAATTGGTTTAATCGGTTTAACTTCACACTACTGATTTTAAAACACATATTAGTAATGTAAAAACGCAATTAGTATGATTAATTAATTAGGAGAAATAAGTTGAAACAAGAAGTTTGGGAAGGGATAGTTTATGATTTATAATACAAGTTTATGTGTAATTAAGTTGAACGGTAAAGTTTAGAGGGGACTAGTTTGGATGGTAGAAGTTTGGGGTTAAATCGACCATCTTATATTTAACAAAAAAATGAAATTTGCAACTTTTTTCTTATATAGTAAAACTAAATATTTTTACTACTTTTTGAGAATTCTATTCAGCTGATTTATGAGAACTGTTATACATTATGTCTACACTAATATTAACAATAACATCAATTCCATATATACTAGAAGATAAATACAATAAAGAGCCGATTGGTAAAAACTATTACTGTAGGTTTCTGTTTAGACTTTTGGCTGTAAAGATTTTGGCTGCAAGAACTGTGACTTTTATTTTAAATGGAAATGAAAGTTCGATTGGTAACAAAAATTGTGGAAGCTGTGACTGTAACTTTTAATAAATAAATAAAAGTTGTTAAAAATATTATGTTATAGATTTATAATTAGGTGAATACAAAAATTATATAAACTATTACTTTTCAATTTTTCTGTATACTAAAGATAAATTAATTAATAAATAAAATTTAATAAATAAATATATAGAGATGAAATATTTGTTTTCTTAGTGTACCAATAGTTTTAAAAATTTTAAAAATAAAAATATTACATTTACTGAATTATTGAAGAAAAAAAAAATTATTAAATATAAATTAAAACCATATGCTAAAAAATTATTTAGCGTCGGATAGTCCACATTGCGTTAGGATTTTGTATATAAAAAATTCACTAATATTAAAGAAAATAATATAAAAAAATAACGTAATAACAAAAACTAATGTAACACTTAATTATTCAAACTTGCACCCCTTAGTATATTATATTGAATTATAATTATTTTATGATAATATAATTTTATTTAATAATATTTATATTTTTATCGGTTACATATTTATAACTATGAAATAAAATTAACAAAATTAATAATTTATAAGTTAAAAAATAGGTTTTAAAATAATGAACATCAAATGAAGATTATTAATAAATTTTAATTTTTATATTTTGAATTGTATATAAATAGTTATATTAGTTTAAAATATTTAGGGAAAAGAAGAAAGAGAACATTTATGTAAAAAAAATTAAAATACTTACCATCGTAGATAGGCTTTTTAAAAAAGGGAAGAAAAAAAATTGGGAACGCTTTAAAGGATGTAAGTAGGGGTGGACACAATTCATGTTCTGTTCTGTACCGTCCTGTTCCGTTCCGATTACGTTTCGAAATTCCTGTCCTATTAAAATATATTTTTCTATATAGGACATCTTTTTATTTTATGAATGGGAACGGGACAGGACATGACGAGAATGGGAATTCTCCACGTCGCATTTGGGACATATATACAAAATTATAAAAATATATATTATAATTATATTTTACATATATATATATATATATATATATATAATATTATTATACTAATTTATTATTTATTTTTTAATGTTCATATTTTAACTATAAACTAAAGTTACAATCTATATAAATTAAATCTAATTATATTATTAACAATTATAATCTAATTTTGTGATTCTAAGAAAAATGGCAGAAAATAGTTCATCTTTCCTAATTCTACAAGGATACATGATAATTGATGCTATTTAAAACATAAGTAATTGACTTTGATGTTATTTAAATATATACAATTGTGTCGGTTTTGTGGTTGTTACTAGTGTGTCGTTGAAAGTTAGCTAAGTGTTGTAGGAACAAAAAAAATTTAGTTTATTTGTTATATTTTCGGAAATTCCCGTCTCGTCCCATCCCGTTCCCGTTCCGAATTTAAATAGGACATAAATGGGACATATATTTTCGTTCTCATATTCTCGTCCCGTTCTCATTCCCGAAAGTTCATGTCCCAAATTTCCATTTGCCCACCCCTAGCTGCAAGTTTAAAAAAGTAAAAAAAAAAAATCTGATTGATTAAAACAGGATGTAGAGACTATGAGTGAAAGCTAGATATTAATATTTGATATTCAACTTACTAAACAAAGTGTACATAGTGTTCTTTATATACTAAAACTCTCTTAACAGAATTAACTAACTGTTAACCAACTAATTAACAGTCTAAAACATATTTATGTACACTAATACACCCCCTTCAAGTCCTAGCTTCCAAAGGACGATAGAGACTTGACATTGAAAAACGCCGAAGTAAAGAGTGGAAAGGACCAGAGTGTAGGGGTTTTGTGAACAAATCAGCATGTTGATTGGCACTTGTAACATGATGCAGAACCAATTTTCCAGCTTTAACCTGATCTCTAACCGTATGACAGTCTATTTCCACATGTTTAGTCCTCTCATGGAAGAATGGATTTGTGGCAATGTATATGGCTGACTGATTATCACAAAATAGCTTGGTTCCTTGTGTTGGCTTGATGTGAAAATCATGTAAAATCTGTGTAATCCAGAGAAGCTCACAGGTTGCTAAAGCCATGCTTCTGTACTCAGCTTCAGTACTACTACGGCTGACAACATCCTGCTTCTTTGATTTCTAAGTAATCAGGGAGCTCCCAATATAAACACAATAGCCAGTAATGGATCTCCTTGTATCAGGGCATTGTGCCCAATCTGCATCTGTGAACACATTCAAGCATGGGTCTGAATTATTATAGTAAAATAAGCCTTTGCCTGGATCTGCCTTTATGTAACTAAGAATCCTGTGAGCTACTTTCAGATGAAGATCAGTTGGAGCAGACATATATTGACTCAATTTGTGAACTGAGAATGTAATATCTGGTCTTGTGATTGTTAGATACAACAACCTGCCAATGAGTTCTCTATATCTTGTTGCATCTTCTAATGGAATGCCTGTCTCTTTGCTTAGCTTGATAGTTGGATCCATTGGTGTAGTAGCTGGTTTGGTAGCAAGTAAGCCTGCATCAGATAAAAGATTCAGAGCATACTTGCGTTGGCAGACTGATATACCATATTGATTGCGTGCAATCTCAAATCCCAAAAAGAAACATAGATTCCCTAAGTCTTTGATCTTGAATTGTTGTCTTAAAGTTGTTTTGATATCTTCAACAGCAACAGAACAATTTGATGCAATCATTATATCATCAACATATACTAAAACTGTTGTGAATGAGTTTTGTGTATGCTTGATGAATAAGGAATGGTCAGAAGGGGATTGAAAATAACCAGTCTTGAGAAGAACAACTGAGAGACAGTGATACCATTGCTTTGAAGCTTGTTTGAGTACATAAATGGACTTTTGTAAATTGCATACTGGTTTGGGTGGTAATTTGCATGTTGATGATGTGTATCCCTGTGGTAAAGACATATAGATTTCTTCATCAAGGCTGCCATGAAAAAAGCACTGGAGACATCCAGTTGGTGTAAAGTCCAGCCTTTGATTGCTGAGATGGCTAACAACAGTTTTACACTTGCCAGCTTTGCAACTGGTGAGAATGTCTCTGTGAAATCTATGCCTTCTTGCTGTGTATAGCCATTTGCAACTAGACATGCCTTGTATCTTTCCACAGTACCATCTGCATTATACTTTATTTTGTATACCCATTTACAACCCACAACATTCTTTCTGTGGTAATGACTCAACAACCCATGTTTGATTGTCTTCCATTGCCTTAAGTTCATCATTCATTGCTTCTATCCATTTGGGAGACAACATAGCTTGCTTAAAAGATGTTGGTTATGTATCCAGTGAGTAAGAAGGAATACAAGATTGATAATGTGGTGATAGGTGGTTATATGTCAGGACAAAGGAAAGTGGATATAAGGAAGAAGAGGGTAGTGAATCAGAATGTTGAGTAAGAGAACAGTGATAGTTAGATAGGTAACATGGAGTTTTGATTTGTCATTTTGGGCCTGTCCTTGAGTGTAGTGATAGATCATGTGCCTGTTGTAACAATTTCTGAGAAATGGTAGCACGAGAGTCCAAAGATGCAGGCACAATGCATGTTTTAGAATTTTCAGTATTAATAGGATGTGCAAGCACTGAATCAGTCAAAGATGAAGATGAATCTAACACAACAAGAGTAGATAAAGGAAAAATGGAAGTAGGAAAGATGTTATCCGTCATGATGCTATTAGATTAATGGAATGGAAATATGGATTCATGAAAAATAACATTTCTTGTAAATGTTGTTTTATTTGTTTCAAGATTCAATTCTTTGTAACCTTTATATCCTGGAGCATATCCTATGAAAACACATTTATCTGCACGATGTGAGAATTTATGTCTAGTATGAGCAATAGTGGATGCAAAACACAAACAACCAAATGACTTAAAAAAATGATAATCAGATTCTTTATGCATTAGCAATTGAAATGGTGATTTATTTTGCAAAACAAGAGAGGGCAATCTGTTTATTAGAAAAACAACTGAAATAATGCAATCTGACCAATATTTCAATGGTATATTTGATTGAAAGAACAAAGCTCTTGCAACATTTAATAGATGTTGATGCTTTCTCTCCACAACTGAATTTTGTTGTGGAGTATAAGCAGAAGAGAAATAGTGTTGCATACCATGTTTATGAACCAAATATGTAAAAGCTTGTTCAGGGGCATTGTTACTACGTTTTGCTTTAATTGAAACAGCAAACTGATTTTTCACATAATCAAGAAAGATTGGAAAAACAGTAGAAACATCACTTTTATTTCTCAACATATAAACCCATGTAACACGAGTACAATCATCAACAAGTGTAAGAAAATATCTGTATCCCTCTATAGATTCTATTGCAAAAAAGTCCCCAAACATCTAAATGAATAAGATCAAAAGGTGAAGATAACACAACTTCCTCCCAATCACCCCCTAAAGCGTTTATTTATTAGTACTCGATAAATTATTAAAACGATAGATAATAATTGTATGGATTTCGAACCGAACCACGTAAAAGTTAACAAATTTTGATAAGATAACACAATCATAAGATTTTAAAAAGCATAACAAATTAACTTTTTTAAAAAAAAATCGTGCATGCATAACTAAAAATAATACTCTAAAACATGATTGATGTTCTTTATATTTTATTTACAGTAGAAGTTTCGTTGGAGCTTAATTATCCTTTCAATATGCATCTACTTCTACTTGTGAAGAGTTTTAAACGTGATAATTGATCATTTACTTATGGTTAACTTCTTATAGTCCACTATGCCATTAACATATTTTCTATTGCATTAAGCCAAAACTATAATGAAATGTAATTGTCGTAAGCTAGTACAAATGGTACAAATGGCAGAAATGGACCACACAAATATAAAATAAGCTGGTGAAGCAAATCTCATTACCCCTTCCTATTTTGTCGGTAAAAAGTTTAATTAATTGAAAATGGAAAAGAGAAACAGAACAATTCGAGAAAATAAGAAGATAAAAAAAGAAATTCATTTCACCAATTAAATCACTGAGCTTTACAGGAGTTAGTATAATAAGTAGAAGAGACATAACAAGTCTAAAGATTAGGATAAACATAAACCTCAATTGCTTCTTGTGATCCTGCAAAATGCAACAGAACCAAACACAATTACACAACTTGTAAATAGAATCTTTCTTTGATTCAACAAAAGCTAAAAACCTTAACTCATTTCTATCTCACCTTCCAAGCCGAGATAGCTCAGGTTCTGCCAAAAGCATATCTTGTAACCGTTTCCCATCTGCATACCTTTCACTAGAACTTTAAACAACCAAAACAAAACAAAATGTTACAAAACATAGACAGAGAGAGAGATAGAAATTAAGGAAAAGAGATTTAACTTACTCGCAAATGTGATCGATTTTCAGTAGTCTATGATGAATATGAAAATCATGACCTACATAAGTCACAACCAATGAACCAGAATCAGGATGTGGCCAGCTTCTTGAAGTAGGGAACCTAAGAATGAAAGCCCCCGGTTCTTGACACTGTAGCGAATTTTCCGCTTCTTCTTTTGTTACAAACCCTTCGATCCATTTAGGCGAAGAAGCACGCCACATTCCATTAATCAATCCTCTGGATATAGCTGAGGCGACAGGAAACAACCAACACCACATTTTCTCAAAATTCTCTTGAGTTATGTAGTCATAGCATCCACTTATTCTCCTTAGAAGCTCAAAATCCTGGTGAGTGAGAGATCTACTACTACATTTAGCTATTCTCATGAAATGTTCTTCAATCTCAATTACAACGTTATCCCAATGAACATGTTGATAGTTTCGAGAGATCAGAATCCACGCATTTGTTCCTTCTGCTATTAGATTTCTTGCTATTTTGATTTGAAAGCTGGAAAATTTTGGAGAATAATGTTATCTCATTATTTGAGGGAGGTGTGAGTTTTATTTCAATTTATGTTATATACCTGTGGTGGGAGCATCCGGAATAGAGAGAAACTTGATCTGCAAATTCGGAAACTTGTTCATCTGATGAATTGTTTGTGATTTCCTTGAGAAGAAGAGATCTCTCTATTAAGTTTCCAAGACAGTATCTGAAAATTGCAGAGTCTGAGATTGTACATCTTCTTGAAACCCTTGAGTCTCTATTTTCTGTGTTTTCTGAATCAGTTGTAGAATTATCTTCTTCTTCTTCTTCTTCTTCACTGTTGTTCTGAGTTCGACATTCCATACTCATACCATTCCCATTCTCGAACTAACTCCAAAGAAACAACAGTAAGGTTGATATGGAAATGAAGCAAAACAAGTAATGTAAATCAGAGAAATTGGATTACCTCACTCTCACAAATCCTTTCATCTGCAAGTCTGATCCGTTTCACTGAAGGAGAACTACCAAAGTGATTTGATGTTCCATTACTTGATGCAATTTCTGGTACTCCATCTAATGGATGGTCAATGGGATTCAACCTTTTAGGTGTAACAGAGTCATCATTCCTAGAAATGCAACAGATTTGGTTGGTGATAGCTTCGAAGAAAGGAAAGCAACTCTTCACTTCCGGTATTTCGAATTTGATGCAGAACAACCTCTTATCACTTTCACAAGAAAGCTACAAAACAAATTCAAATCCTTTGGTGACTTCAAACGCAAACACCACAACAGATTTCTAACAAGATGTGGAATCCAATTCCAACAGCCTATACAATATTATCACTACCTGAGATATTTTGAGATGGAAGGAAGCACATCCGTTCAATAATTTGTGTGGCTTATCATCAGCTGCGAATTCAACTCCTTCGGTGGTAACCAAAAGGGGAGGCTCCATGTCAATCTTCGTCTCAACAGGCGTCCCGGAATCAGCATACAGTAGAGAAGCCAGAACCTAGAAATTTCGAACAAAAATTGCGTTATCAGAAAATAATTCCAAAGCTAAAATGGTTAAAAATGTTTAGAGAAAACATAAGAAAATGAACCTTGACATCCTTGTGCACAGGTTGTCCAACAGCATTTGATAAAACAACATCCAAAGAAAAAATCTTCCTGGAAGATGCCTATTACAATTTACAAGACTTTATGAACAATAAGACATAAAAATTCATAATATACCATTAGCAATTAAAACTCTAACCTTTCCACCAACAATAGTCCAAACACCATCTTCATCTAACTCAATTCCAGATGTGGATGGCTTATCAATGGATAACCATAGAGGTGGATCCTGAGGCAAACAAAAATGAAGTGGAAATAAAGAAACGCAGAACAAGAGTCTTTTCAAGAAGGAAGAGAGGCTTTTAACAGATAACCTTTGTGTAATGAGACTTCACAGGGACACTAGAAGGCAAAACTACTCCACAATGGATGAAACCCTGTACGCTGTAACCATCTCCACCAACACTAAATAGCGAAATCTTTCGTGCACGGTCTGAATTTGTGCCATTGGTCATCAAAGAAGTCAAGACTTGCTCTTCTACAATCTCTCCACATATATGGAGACGTATGTAGTGTTTTGAAACCTAGGAAACAATAGGAAAAATCAGTGAACCTCAAGAGTAGTGATACTGATTGATATAAATAGAGTTTTTCCACGGAGATTCTAAATCTTATCACCTCACAACCCACATGAACCCACTTTCGAAGAGGAAACTCAGCTTTTGTAGAAACATTAGGAACTTCAGTCCAAGATGAAGTGTTTACAGGATCAGGAGCTTCTTGGTGAAGAAGAGTCAATGGCAAAAGCATCATCTTCTTGTTTTCATCTAGAACAAGGAAAGGTGCACTAACACTCATGTCGGAATGAACCTGAGAAGAAAGTCACATAGCAATGGATCACAATGATCAATTTCAAATTGTACTCAGAATTCAAAGAAGTAACATAAAGTTGCAAGCTTTTTCCCAATTTCGACAATACAATGAAAAAACGAAAACGGTTATATCACAGAGCCCACTTGAGGGAGAAAAAAAAGGGAGCTTTTTGGTTAACAAGAAGTCACCTGTCTGATAATTGTAGAAGGGTAAGTGGTGGAGTCTAAGAGATAAACCCAAAAGCAAAGAGAAAAAGTCTCAAATCCTTTGTTTTCGACTTCGACATCGACCTTAAAATCCTCTAAGAGAGAGTATTTGTCAGTGTCAATCGCGCAATCAACCGCCATTATAACCCTCCAAAAAAGCTGTCGACTTTCGTAAGCGAAACCCTTAACAACCCAGAAAATCAAACCCTCGTCTTTCTCTCTGGACAGCTTAAAAGGAAACTGAAAAGAAACTTTCGGTCTGGGAGTCGCTCTTTTTTCCTCTCGTCTTTTTGACGGCTGTTAATTAACGGTTGGTACCGTCTTCCGGTAGTTTCATTCTCAGGGAAGATGAGCTATTATCTACTGCCTCGCGACCACTGAGCTATACTATGTCTACCGAATATTGTTTTCAAATGAAAGCATGAGAAAGAAATAACAATTGTTTACTAGATCCAATGGATCTAGTACTTAAGAAGCCTAATAACTTTAATTGTTCAGCCCAAAGATCTAAATTTGACCCAAGACTTAAGTCTCAACTTTCACTCATACGAAGTACATGCACGTAATTAATTAGTGCAAAATGACCACAACTTTGTGACTTTTATCCTTTCCTTTGCATGCATCCAAAATATGTGATTCTCAATCTAGGATCAACTGAGCAAATTATCCGTCATATCTAATCTAGTTCAATATTTTATTCGTATGGATATTCGTAGCTATTCAAAGCAAAACAAAGCAAATATTAAAATTAATTATATAAAAAAGGCCAATCGTTATTCTCTCTATTTTCTCTCTCTTCCTAAAAGCTCTCAAACTTTCTTCTTCTCGATTCTTTTTTTTTTCTTTTTTCTTCTTCTTGTTGAGCTTAACGCTGGTTACAGTGATACGTTTGTGGTGTGAGGTACGTCTTTGAGCCTTCTCCTTCGGTAGCACAATGGTGTGGCTCCGGTGCGGCGTGGAGTTACGGAAGCTCTGGAATTAGATAGAGCTCCATCGATGGTGGATTGGCGAGATCAAAGACTGCAGAGATCCCAGTCATCCCATCAAGTGGTGGTTAGATCTGTCTTAGAGAGACTCCTCCGTTCGTGCTCGGTTGGGGGTTGTGCTACTAGTTTTGGAGAGTTCGTCGGAGCTAGAGGTGGCGGTGTGCGAATGGTGGCGGGTCACTAGCCACTAATGTCCCTCTAGACTAATGCAGCCTCTTCGGACTGGTTTGAAGGTTCAAAGACGTGATAAAGAGGTAGATTCAAGCTCAAAGATGAAAAAGGGGTTGCTGGAAGTTCGGTGATAAACCGATTTAAGACCGTGAGCGGAACGGTGGCGGCTTCAAGAGATCCAGAAGACGTACGATTAGTGGGAGTATCCCGGGAAGGAAGAAGGCTTTGGATCCGAAAACTTCAGTCGCCGGAATTCTATATCGGAGATCTGAAACTACTTGTATCCTTGTTTTCTCCGGTTTGAAGGAAGCTCCCCGCCTATGCCCTTCCCTCTTCTAGTGTTGATATTCTTCTGAATTTTGAGTTTAGTTTCTTCGATTGTGTAATTTCATATCTCTTTTGAACTTTTGCCAAATCCATAGCGGCGGGTACTGTAACATTTCCCTAATTTAGGATTTTCGATTTTATATAATATTTATTTATTAAAATAAAAATATATTAAAATTAAATATCTGTATATAATAAAAAATAGCAAATACTAAATTTCAAAAAACTGGATATTCGATTCGCTTTGTAAATTACATATAATATTATACCATATAGATTTATATGTTTTTTACATACTCAATAATTAGAAAACTTAAAAAAAAATAGAAATAAAAATGATAGGTGTAAAAGTTCATACGAAAATGTAAAAATGATAAATTTGTTTACATGACAGTGGAAGAAGAGATTTTTTTCGATGTCTTTTACTATTTACAAAAATGAAACAGTCGTTTTTCAATATGTACGTCTAACTTATGACCTATTGTTTAATATTTTATCTAAAAGCTAGTTGATTTTAATTATTTACTACTTATTTTGTATTTTTAAGCTCTCCAAATCTCATTATATAGTTACCAAATCTCATATGTTATGTCACAACTTTGACATCTTCTTATATAGTCACCAATTTTCTATTCCTAATTAGATTACATATAAGATTAGATAACTCCTAAATATATCTAGATAATCTCCTAAGCTTATCTTATCTAAAACTCAAATAAGATTTATTCTTTGCTTGATCCTCAAGTTACTTTCAAGCTTATCTCAGCATTCTCTCCTTTAAGCTTGAAGCCTTTTTCGCCTAAGTCTTGAACTCCAATGAGGTATTTTATCTCTTTGAACTTGAGTCTTCCAAGTGTCTTAGTCAATATATCTGCCTTTTGTTGATTTACTCGAACATGTTCAACTTCGACTTGGCCGTTCTCAACGCATTCTCTTATGAAATGATAACTGGTGTGATTGTGCTTACTTCGACCATGAAATACCAGATTTTTGGTTAAGGCAATCGCAGAATGATTATCAATCCAAATTGTGACTCTTTCGCAGTCTTCACCTGTAATTTCACTAAGTAATTCTTGGAGTCATATTGCTTGTCTTGCTGCTTCTTTTCCAGCCATAAACTCAGCTTCACATGATGACAACGCCACAATCTCTTGCTTTTGAGAGCAGCAGGTGATCAGACTTCCTCCTAAGTAAAAGATATGACCACTTATGCTCTTTTCTTCGTCTCGATCAACATTATAGCTGTTATCACGGTAACCAACCAACTTTAGTAATTCACCTTTCGATCTCGTAAAGATTAATCCAAAATTTCCAAGAGTGATATTGAAGTTCTGATATGCGACATCATGATTTTTGTTCCATATCCAGCTCTTAGTTTCATCAAATACGACATCTCTACTTATTACTATCTTCCGAGTTGATGGATCAAATAGGCGATAGGCTTTTGATCCTAGTTTAGTACCAAGATGAACGAGCATACGAAATCTATCATCGAGTTTTCTTAGTTGATTGCTTACCACCTTCACATATGCAATACATCCGAGCACTCCGAGATGCTCAATGTTCGGCCTTTTGTTGTGAAAGATCTCATATGGTGTTATATCGTTGATTACTCTAGTAGCTACTCTATTTAGAAGATATGTAGAGTGTCTTATTGATTTGCCCACATTAATAACTTATGATTTTGGACATCCTTTTCCATTGAGATGTCCTCTTCCCCTTCCTCGGTTATAGGCACGTCCTCCGCGACCTCTGCCACTAGAATTTTCGTTGTTATAGTCTCTTCCTTGACTAACTGTGTTTGTGTACATAAGTGTGTTTTGATCATCTTGTTTTTCTTCTTCAAGAGATAAGTTCTTCATAATCTTTTATACGTCCCATGATATCTTCAAAACTTGTAGTGTTAAGATCTAATACTTGTTATAAGGATGCCACTATCTGTATAAAATTTCCCCGTGGTAAAGAAGAAAGAAACTTCTTGACCATTTTTTATTTTTCGACGACTACTCCTAAAGCAACTGACTTGGCAGAAATATCATCTAGTTTTCCACCAAAACTCATCCGTTTTTTCTGTGTCTTTCATCTTTTAACGATCAAAATTGGCCATCAAGGTTTGTAATCGGTCATCAAGGTTTCTGTGTCACCAATTTTCTATTCCTTATTATATTACATATAAGATTAGATAACTCTTAAATATATTATTGATAGCTCATAAATATATCTAGATAATCTCCTAAGTTTATCTTATCTAAAACTCAAATAGGAAATATTCATTGACTGATCCTCAAATTACTTTCAAGTTTATCTCAACATTTGGTTTGGCAAGCTTAATTAATTGGTGATATTTTTTTTTTTTTTCCAAACTTGTTAACTGAAAGAATAAGAAAAGAAAAGATGATCTCATAGGCTATACACCACACAATGTTGATAGTGTGCCCTAATTCCGCAGTTTGTCCTTTGTGGCACAACGGTTGAAAATCAGAGATTAGCATATGAGAAGTATCACAAATTAAAAAATTATACATATAATAAAAGATGGGTTGAGTTACATGGATGATTGACACGTGTCCCGAATGTGGGTAGTTTTGCATTCGGTGGTTTACAAAGAAACACCGGTTGATTAATTCGTTCACATTTAAACATAGTCCAGTACTTGACCAAAAGAAATATATATATATGGTCCAATAGCATGTTTCATAATTCACCGTAAATATATTATGTTTAGTAAGGCTTGGATATAATCATATAAATTTTTCTTCCTCATCTATTATTTCGGTTATTTGCAAATAATTTACAAAAAAATGTGGAAAGCAAAAATAGTTTATAAAATATGTAACATCGCGACTTTTCAAATGACATCTTCTCATTTACAATTGGTTTGTTTACATGATTATAAAACCAAATTATTTTCATCTCTGCATCCTATTTTTACTATTATCTTTTCTCCTTCTTCCTTTGTTTTCTCAAGTCTCCTCCTTCTCCATTCACGATCACAATTGTATCTGTTCTTATGAGTGTGCTGAAATCTCTGCCTACGTTTTTTGTTGTTTTCTTAAGTTCTGGTACAATACTATCGCAAATGCAGTAGTTCTTGATTAGACTCATTTGCTTAATTTGACTTCAAAAATTTGAGTCGTCGTTAGCGGACTTTAAAAAGTCATATTCAATAATGAAAAATCTGGAAAATATCCTACGATGTTATAAATCAAGGTCTTCTTGGTCTGATTATGGATGACACGCAATGAACGCAGAAAAAGCAAGTTACTGAGTATGTATTCTTGGATGGAAGAGTAAGAATTCATATACAATTTAATTGAAAGCTCTATCTACCGTATTCGATGTAGTTCATGATATATAAATTTGCAGTTTAATTAACCCACTTGACATATGTTGCTGAATTCAAACGATGGAAAATAACGGTAATTCATGATTATGTTCCTTTGCTTAAGATGGGGCAAATCGAAACCAATTTTTTCTATGTTTTTCATCATGTGCCATGTATATAAAAAAAATTATATATTGTTGTGACCTGTGAGCTTTAAAGGATTTTTGGTTCTTCACTTGATATTTCAGGAACAATTGTGTACAATTGGAAATGTAAACTACTCAACATTGATTCTACACATAACAAAATGAAGAAATTTTTACAAAGTATCTCCGTACAATTTAACACAAAAATATCCAATGTCTGCATAATTTAAAATGGTACTTGAAATTTATCTTTCTATTCAAAATCATATCACTAGAAATTTCAAAAACTTTATATCAACTTAAAGATACAAATATAATGTTGTTATAAAAATAGTTACGCCAAAATTATATGTAGATTAGCATTTGCCAACACTACCGTAAGATTATATACATAAATCATATTTTTTTTCTTGTCGACATATAAATAAACCATATCTAACACTAATTTTTGGACAAGAAGTCTATAAAGGTTATTTCTAGGAACATTTCATATTATATGTGCACTAAAGTCTTGATACCTAGAATCAAATATGAAATGGACAATTATACTACGTATGCACGTATGCGACAATTTTTAATGAATTTTGGTTATGGTATGACTATTACTAAAAGTTATGTTTTATAAAAGAAAAGTTGTATCATTTAAAACTGGTTTTTAGTCATGAACACTTTTACGCCGCACAATAAAACTACATCGACATTCTATTTAGGTTATTAAATGGTGTTGATAATAGTAAAGACAAAGGCGCAATAGGAGAAGCAAACAACGATCTGCCAACTAGCTCTGCAACATTCGAAATAAGCCTAAACAATTTTTCCACTGAATATGCTGAATATGCCGAACTGAACCATATTGATCTTCGATTAATTTGGTTATGTATTGTTATTGAGACAAGATCTATCAGTAGAATAACAATTACACTTCGGTATAAGGTTCCGGTTCTTTTTAGTTTATCCTAAACCGAAAAAACCGAAAAATAAAATAATAATTAAAATAATAGGCTAGATTTTTTTAATTAAAAAAGTAGTCTATTTCATAGTAAAATGTCTGAAAAATAACTTTAAATCATATCATTATATTTCGTTGACTATTTTATTACCATATCTCATTCATTTTTTTGTTGAAAACGTGAAAATTTTGAAGAAAAAAAACGTTCAACAACCTTGTGAAAATAGTTCTGAAGTAAAATTTTGAAAATTGTACCTAACAACTATTTTTACGGAATCAATATAACAACTTTGCGAAAGAATCTAACAAATAAGTATACGAAATAACTTTTACCAAAATATGTACAATAACTATGGTACTATACACAACAACTCATTTCAAAAATAACTTTTCCAAGAAACTGTACTTAATAAAAGCGCATCAAGATCAATATAAAAACCACTACAAAATAATTTTTCATAACAAATTTGCAACAAATACTTTACCAAATAACTATGCGTCAAAATCTGTAAAATAACTATACATATTAACTTTACTGAAAAAATCTAAAACAAAAAATAATAATTTAACTATGCACAATAACTTTACTAATTAAGTATACACACGAATAATAATTTCTAATCATACTTTGTTCAAAGATTTAAAGGGTTTCTATGTCAAATTGTTGACTCTAAAAAGTGTTTAATGATAATAAAATTGTATAGGATCATTGTTAGACATATACTTATACATAAAACATTTAGTTAAATTAATATTTAAGATAAAAAGATAATTATGTCAATGTTAACCTATATTTTTAATTAAAAAAGATATGGTCTATAACTTTAATTTAGATTGTTTTTAGATTTTTTATAATAATTCCTACTTTTTTTTGTTCACAGAAAACCTTAATTACTTTAACATGTTTTTTTTTTTTTACGTCTGAAATCTTTTATTAAAACATCAAATATTACATCAGAGT
>OVBE01006244.1:0-20205 GCA_900406425.1 Iberis pinnata | reverse complement strand
CTAACCTATTAATTTTTAGTTGTGAGTTTATAAGTGTTTCAGGAAAATTCAGAAAAAAGAAGAAACTGGTCGGAGGTTTAGATCAATTGATCCGTCTATGGATCGATCGATCATTGATGGTTGATCATTTGTATAGAATGAGAGATTGATCGATCCGTCTATGGCTTGATTGATCCGTCTATTAATCGATTAATCCATCAACATTCAAATTTAAACGATGAAACAGATCGATTAATCCATCTATGGATCGATCGATCCAAACGACTAGAAGCTCTGCGTGAAATAATTTTGGATCTTTTGGATCTATGGAAATGATCATAGATCGATCGATCCGTCTATGGATCGATCGATTCATTAATGATCAGGTAAGTTCCTAAATTAAAACTCACGTTTTTGATTTTTCAGGTTATTCATGTCTCTTTCCTTGTCTTGAATTTACTTTCACACTAGGATGATGCGATTTAAGTCTGGGGGAGGGTATGTAGTTACTAACCATGTTTTGAGTCTTTGTGGATGTTTCATTATTTTGGTGAAAATTTTCAAAAATTTTCGTTTTACTTTAGTTGAGTCTAGTCGAGTCAAATGAACAATGACCAGAATATGTGATGATTGATAGCCTAGTGTGAGTTTAGAATTGATTTCTATTTGATTACTGACTTAGATAAACTAATGCTTTTAGGTTTGGAACCCCATTGATTGATTGATGTGCTTTTGAAAGTTCTAGTCTTTTGGATTGTTGATGATTTGATGCTAGCTCTAATTAGATATGACATAACATTGATCTTTTATTCTCTTTCTTATGGTGTTGGTTATACTTTGAAAAGCTAAATACTTTGCTAAACCGACAAGTTTTTTTAGTATGATTCGGATCCTTTCTCTCCCTCCCTTCAGAAAAGAAAAAATGGTACATAAAAAAAGGATTGAAAGCGTGATCTAGAAATCCATAGTCAATCCCAGAAAAACCGTCTGCTAAAAGAACATTAAATGCGCATAAATGCGAAAAAGTAGAAAGAAAGAAAAAAAAAGAAGTGAGAAGGGGGGAAAAGGATCAGGACCAGAAGTCGATTGATGCTCTGTTTGGTATGGACGCTTTGTTAAAAAAGGTACTTAAGCGACATTGATCGATACCCCATAGGCAAGAACGCACTTATTTGTATTTAATTTAATTTAATTTAGAGAGCTAGTTGATATGATTTGATAGTTTGATAGATTGTGATTTAGAATAGGAAGTGTGTTGGTTAGATTATGTGGTGGTGAACAATTTATTTTGAAAAGGTTGTCTAGGACTAGTGTTTTTTAGTTTTCGATTTATGAACTTAAGGTTGCTGAGATTCTGAGAGTTCATGTTTCGTTTTCAAACCTCTTCTCTAGATTTGGTCTTGCTTCACTTGAAGACAAGCAAAGATCTAAGTCTGGGGGATTTGATATCACTCGATTTTAATGGTTTATAGTGGGTATTTATACTTGCTATTTGGCATCATTCGAGTGTTTTTTCACGTGTTTTTGGTATGTTTTCAGGATTTTAGGTGTTTGAGACGTTCTGGAGCAAAAAGGGTGGGTTTCATAAGATTTCATGTGCAAATGGGCAAAATGAAGAGGGATGGATCGAACCCGAGTGAAAAAGATCGATCTGAATCATCTGAAGAGAGATTGATCGATCGATCCATGCCTTGATTGATTGATCCAAAGCTCCAAGAGATTTACGGAAAATCTGATTGATCGATCTTATCCTGGATCAATCGATCTCGGAAGGAAAAGAACGACGGATCGATCGACCCCTACTTGGATCAATCGATCCCTGCACCCGAACTAGTTGGAAATTATGAAAAAGACGCATTCGTCCTCAAGACTTATGAAGAGTTTTCCTTATTAGAATATGTTTTCTTAATTTTTAGATTAAATTTAAATAGCCTTAGGTTTAGTTTTAGAAACATAACAGAACACATTTACAACTTTTTAATTTCTTTCAGAGCCTTTCAGAGAGAAGAAGATTTTTAACGCTGTATTCGGAGTAGATTTCTGAAACTCTGTCTTTACTTTTAATATAATTCGATTTTCTTATTTATTTTCTTTTAACAATGATGATTGTTAATTGCTTGGTCATGTCTGAGTAATCACTTTGTTAGGTTTTAGGGTTTATCCCATGGAAATTGGGATTTGATGGTTAGGATTTGACATTATGAATTTGGATTGTTAGGTTCTTAGCCTAGATCTGTTATTATTGCTTGAATTAGCATAATCACCTTTTTCATGATATTAGGTTAATAAATACAAAGGGATTTGGTTTAGAAACCTGACCTAGTCTAGATGAGTAAGTGGCTCTGCTTGCGGAAGTATTGTCTTTGATGCTTATGAACATATCAAATCTAAAATCATTGCATGATTAAATTGTTTAAATACGGCGGGAGTTTGTATTTGGGTAGTTCGATTATAGCGGTCTAATACTTCGGGAGGAGATTAGCCTATCTTTTTCTTTTGAGTTGAGAACCACTTTCATTAATAAATCTTGCATGTCAACCTGAAATTCAAACCTGATAACATGTGGAATTCCCTAGCGCCTAGCGTTTTCCCTAATTGATTTTAAATACCATTTTAAATTACTGTCTTGTTAATTGATTTAATCTAAACAACTCTTCTTATTATCGTCTTAGCTAGAAACAAACGTTTAACTGAGAGTCGCACAATCTGGCCTCTGTGGGAAATCGACCATATCTATACTATAAGAATATGTTCTCTGCATTGTAGATTTAGGAATTAAAATCATTAGCCTATCAACAAGAAAGTACCTTTGTTCTGCAGCTCTGTCTCTGAATGTGGTATGATCAAAACCAGATGATTTTGATTCCTTTCTTGGTTTCTTGGTTTCCACCTCCTGTTTGACAGCAACATGCTTCCGCTTTCGTAATCGTGATGTTCGTGTTGAGTCTTTTTGTTTCTCTTCATTCTTTACCTCGTTCAGGATGATAACATCATCAACATTGGTTGCAGCAATCATAGCAGTTCCTTGATTCCTAGGACATTCTTCATATGTTTTATTGACCTTGGCGATTTAATCTGCTGTTATTGTCTTCTCAGTACCTTCAGTGATGAGATTCAAGTGATTGTTATCAGTGATTGGAGAATCTGGGACTGTCTGTTCAACTTCTGGCTGACTTTGGTTCAGTCGCTTGATCTGGCATCGCTTCGGCGGTGGATGTCGTTTCCTCTTCCCCTTTCTGTTCAGTGGACATCGTTTCTTCATCTACTACCTCTTCGATTATCGGAGTCCTATACACTCTGCCTTGGAAGACCGTCATGATCCTGTATGTGTTCATCAAAGTAGTGGTTTCTTCAAAAACTTGTGCTGGAATATGATATTTTGTCTCTTGAAAATATTTTTCTTTTGATGAATTGGGTGGTGACTGAACAGTTGGATGATTCATTCCATGGGCTTGCAAGAGTCATTGAAGATTGGCAAGAAAGGTCTCCATTGTCCTTGTTTCTTTGAAACCCTAAGTTGTTTATGAGAGATAAGGAAGAAGTTTGATCGAATTATAGAAGAAGTTTGATTGAATTATAGCCAAATATCCTTTTTAAACTTCTCGTTTTGATTCCCCCCTAGAAAGTTGCAATGTCTCATGATCTTCCTTAACTACCAACTGGGCCTTTTTGGGCCAAAAACAACTTAAACACACCAGTTACTCGCGTATGACAATTCAATTAAGTCCACTAGGTGAATTCACAATCCTGATTTTACTCAAAACAAACATGCATATTTCAAACAAGCTAACTTTCATGAGTGCCCCAGATATGCAATTTGACCATGCCAGAACCTCTTTCACATTAACAAAAAACTTAATTATTTATAAAACAATAATATGAGTGAGTCTGTTCAGCCTGCTGTTTCTCAGAGAAAGTTAGACTAGTGTTTTGAAACTACTCTTTTTGTGACTCGTACCTCTGTTTGGTGACATTGTGACTAGTCTTTCACTTTGTCATGCATTTATCCTGAATTTGTTTCAACTCTCTGTTCGTAAATACCATTCTGCAGGCAACTGGAATTTCCTTTGAAGAGTCTCTTTGATGATATTATGCTTTAAGTCTTTTTGAATGACCTTTTGGTAAACTGAGTGATTGGGTTGCAGATGCATCACTGGAATTCTCAACATCTGCAAGTGTATATATATATATATATATATATTAATTAAAATTAAACACTCTCAATCACTCTGCTTTTCTCAGCTCTTTGACCTCCTGGTATGAACATTTACATCCCTTTGAAATTGATAACTTCAAAACGGCATGATAGGCAGTTGTTGTTCACAATGTACAACACAAACAACACTTTGTTTGACCTGTCACTCTACAAAAGAATACTCATATACAAGTCAATAACATGTTCGTTACACATGCTGACCAAAATAGACATCACAAACACCGATAGCTTTTCTTAGATTAACAAACCGATTAAAATCCAAAGCTTTTGTGAATAAATTAGAAAGTTGTAACTCAGTGCTAACATGGTCAACTACAATCAGTTTCTCCTCAATCAATTCCCTGATGAAATGATGCATAATGTCTATATGCTTGGTTCTATAATATTGGGCTAGATTTTTAGCAATGTTCTTAGCACTTTTATTATCACACAACACTAACAAAGAGTCAGATTTTATACCATAGTCAACAGACATCTGTTTCATCCACAAAAGTTGTTTGCAACAGCTTCCCAATGCTATGTATTCAGCTTCTGCTGTGGATAGTGAGACATTAATCTGTTTCTGACTGTGCTAGGTAATGAGATTTTTTCCCATAAAGAAACATCCTCCACTTGTGCTGTGTTGATCATCTAATGACCATGCCCAGTCCGCGTCATAGTATCCCGCTAGAATCTTGTTTCTGTCTTTTGTGAAGTAAATTCCAAGGTTGATTGTTCCCTTCACGTACTTTATTATTCTCTTGACGGCTGCTAAATGAGATGTCTTTGGTTGAGCTTGATACCGAGCACAAATACTAACAGCAAAACAGAGATCTGGTCTATTGGTTGTGAGGTACAACAAACTTCCAATCATACCCCTATATAACTTTGTATCCACATCTTCACTTGACTCATCACGTGACAACTTCTCATTTGTTCCCATTGGAGTCTTTGCATCCTTGCTAGTCTGTAATCCAAACCTTGCCACCAGATTTTTTGCATAGGTACTTTGAGTAACAAAGATCCCTTCTTTAGTTTGCTTGACTTGCAAACCGAGAAAGTAGGTAAGCTCCTCACATATCCTCGTCTCAAATTCACTGGTCATGCTTTCAACAAATCTTTTGACCAATTGTTCTTTTGTAGATCCAAAAACAATATCATCCACATAGATCTGAACAATGATCAGGTCTTTGTTATCTTTCAGAACAAACAGAGTCTTGTCCACAATTTCTCTTTCATACCCTTGATTCAAAAGGAATGTTGTCAACCTTTCATACCATGCCATGGGCGCTTTCTTTAGTCCATACAATGCCTTTTTGAGTTTGAACACATATTCAGGGTATTGTGAATCTTCGAATCCTTTAGGTTGTTCCACATATACTTCTTCTTGAAGTATCTGGTTTAGGAAAGAACTTATTACATCCATCTGATGTAGTTTAAACTTTAATGCACATGCCATTCCAAACAGAAACCTGATTGACTCAAGAAGAGCTACCCGAGTATATGTTTCATCAAAATCTACCCCTTCAAATTGTGAGTACCCTTGTACCACAAGACGAGTCTTGTTTCTAACAACAGTTCCCGATTCATCGATCTTGTTTTAAAAATCCACTTAGTACCAACCATATTCATACCTTCACGTCTTGGAACTAAATCCCAAACATTATTTCTTTTCAATTGATTCAATTCTTCTTGCATTGCTAATATCCATAAATCATATGCTAATGCTTCTTTATGGTTCTTGGGTATCATTACAGACACGCAGGCCCGGCCCACAGGGGAGGCAGCCCAAGCAGTGGATTGGGGTCCCTAATTATAAGGGGGCATCATTTTTTTTAATTGTCTTGTATGTATATTGAGATATTGAGATTGTTAGGCTTTTATAATATTGAGATTGAGATTGTTGGGCTTTTATAATATTTGTGAGATTGGTTTTAATTATAAGAATGAGACTTGTTATTTATTTTTTTACGTAACCAGACTTTTAAACAAAAATTAACTTAGTCACTTTTATTTTCTAATAACATTATTAACAAAACCGATTTAAGTTAAAATAACCCTAAGCGACAAAGTTTCTCTTTTTCTAAAAATACTGATTCTGACTTTGATTTTTCATCGTCTTCTTCAAAAAACAAAGGTATGTAAACTCAATTTTCAGTTGATGCTATTGCTTAATTTGTATTTAGTTTTGATTGGTGTGGCACAAAGATTAGACTAAGTGTTAATTTGTCTTTAAAAAATTGATTTGATTTTGACAATAGCATCGTCAGAATCAGATTATACTTGTATTTGACAAAAAGAATTTGTGCAAAAAAGGAACTTTACATAATCGAACCAGTTGAAGAACATGTGTGCTCTTTGAAGTTTGATCATTTTGTATAAATTATAATAAAAACTCTTTGTCTCTCATATTCTATAGAAGAAATTCAGAAACAAACAAAAGTTATATACTTATAATTTACCCCGTTTTTTGTTATTCATCATACTTTTTTGTGCAAATTAAGAAAAATTTTTTTTACTAATGTTTAGGAATTAGGAAATCAATGTCAAATTTTATTTGTTATATTTTAATATACATGATATTCGGTGGATATCATTATTGAACTTTGATATTTTCTTTTTGTATATGTAAAAGTAGAAAGATGTTACCACAAAGCAACCCATCTCGATTAATATACGTGATTCATCTGGGTTTAAAAGAAGTCAACCATCAGGACCGCAGAAAAGAAGTAAGAAGAAAAAAGAAGAAGAACTCATCAAATCTCAAGCAGGTTCTATATTCAAGTATGTAAAAGAGGTTAAAAAAAATGTTGAAAACTCTAGTATAAATGAAGAAACACCTAGTCAAGAAGGAAGAGAAGAGGGAAACGAAATGGATCCAAATAGGTTGGATAATGAATCTGAAAATTCTGATGAAACTAAAGAGACTTATCAAGACGAGATAGGTGAAGAGGAACATGAACAACAAAAGGAAGATATTTCTTATGATTCTGATCCTGGAAATTGGGGACATATTGATATGAAAATGAGAGATCTACTGGTGAAAAATAGTCCTATGAAAAGGCTACCAAATGATTACCGGTTTCCTAAAGATGGTTTTGGTAGACATTTTTCTCATGTATTCTACACTAGATATATGGCGAATGGAGAGAAACAAAATAGACAATGGTTGATATATTCAAAAGTTTTGGATAAAGCTTTTTGTTTTTGTTGCAAGTTATTTAGACATGAAAAAGTTGTGGTAACACGTTGAAATCTGTATAGAACAGGATGGACTAAGACAGTTGTCCAGCCGCAAGTTGCTTTCCTTTCCACAAACTCGGATTTTTTCCTTTCCACATTTCATACGGAGTCTTGTTTGTTCCTTTGCGAACATACACCCGGTTGATGATTTAGAAAGTTGTATTAATTGCCTCAGCCCATAAGTGTTTAGCAATCTGATTTCCATGTAGCATTTCTCTAGCCATTTCCTGTAAGGTTCTATTCTTCCTTTCAACAACTATGTTTTGCTGCGGTGTTCAGGGTGATGAATATTGATGAAAAATTCCCTGATTCTGACAAAATAAGTCAAATAAATCATTCTGAAACTCCCCTCCATGATCATTTCGTATTGACTTGATCCCACATTTCTCATTCTTTAGTTGTAGCGCCAAAATCTTAAAACTTTCCAATGTTTCTGATTTTTCTCTTAAGAATCTGACCCATGTAAACCGTGAGAAGTCATCAACAACTACCAGAATATACTTCTTCCCTATAAGGCTTTCAACTTGTATGGGTCCCATTGGATCCATATGGACTATTTCTAGGGGTTCAGAAGACTTTACGTCAGGTACATACTTGTGATATGCTCTAATTTGTTTCCCGTGTGCACATGGTCAACAAACAAATGATTCAGATACTTGTATCTTTAGAACCCCTCGAACAACCTCATGATTAACTAGCTTAACTAGTGTTCTCATATTTAATTGACCAAGCTTTTGATGCCACAACTGTGCTTCAGAACTTTGTGTTACACTCAGATAGTTGTTTCATGGTTTCCACATGTAACAGTTGTTACTTGATCTCAACCCTTCTAGTTTGGTTACGCCTATGTCATTGACAGCTTTACACGCTGTTTTTAGTGAACATAACTTCTAGACCTTCATCACACAGCTGAGTGATGATGATCAAGTTAACTTTAAGACCATCCATAAGAAACATCAACAAGCTCAGGTTCATTTCCACATGTCATTCCCTTTCCTCTGATTTTTCTCTTAGATCCATCACAAAATGAAACCTTTCCGGCGGAAACTTTTTGAAACTTTTCTAGTTTTCCTTGAACTCCAGTCATATGCCTTGAACATCCACTATCAAAATACCATGAATTCTCACATGACTCTGACTCTGCTGCGAATGCTACATTGCAAACAATTTGTTCATCTTGCTTTGGTGTGATTAGTTTAACCACTTTTCTGATCTCTGGATATAGATCATTTTTACGAACCCACACTTTGGTACAGTGCTTGTTGTCCTTGAAAACACGATTATGCCTTACTAGGAAAGATACTTTGTTGAGAAACACTCAACAATAGTACTTGAAATGTCTTGGCTTTCCACAATACTATTATCCTGTAATGTAATCACTTCTCATGATCTATCTACAATTATTTGTCTGCGTGTTACATGAGTATTAGCATAACTAACTTGCCCTTTCACGAACTTGGTTTCCTTGAACTGATTGCCGCCATTGTAGCCTAGACCCCAATTATCTTTTCCAATTTTACCAATATATAGTAGCTGAAATCACTCGGTTTTAATGCTTCATAGTGGGTATTTAGGTGTTCATGATGTTTTGGATGCAAATTGGCATATGCAGATGCAGAATCCAGCAGAATGGTCAAAATTTTACCAATGTTTGAAGATGTTCATGTGGATGGATTGAGCTGAAATTTTGATAAACTATAGCCACGTGAGTTAGCTTTCAATCCATTGGTGCAATCAAAAGATGTGGCGCTTTCACTGAAGAGTGGTCAAGCTGTCTCACATATGAAGCAAGTGCAGCACATTTGAAGAGATCGACGCCTAAAGGGATCGACCGATACCTGCACCCGAAAATCACTAAAATCTTCCATAATTATAATTATGCCCTCAAGACTTATCAAGATGTTTTTCTTATTGCTTTTAGTTTATTTTCCTTATTTTTAGAACTATAAAAGCCCTAGGCGTAGGTTATCTTTCATTATCGCTTATTTTATTTCCGGAGTTTTTACAGAGAAACGAATCCCATCCCTTGTGTTTTGGAGAAGATTTCTAAACTCTGTCTTTTATTTTTATACAATTGGTTTTTGAATATGTGTTCTTCTCTGATTATGATTTGTGCTTACTTTTCAATGTCTGAGTAGTTCACTAGTTAGGTTTTAGGGTTTCCCAGGAAAACCATGTTAATTGTTAGGGTTTGATAAGATGGATTAGATTTGTTAGATTCTTAGTCTAGATTTGTTACTAATGCATGAATTAAACTAGTCATTTAGTTCATTAATATTAGATAGATAAACACAAAGGGATTTGGTTTAGAAGTCTGATCTAGTCTAGATGAGTAAGTACCTTTTCTTGCGGGAGTATTGTCTTAGGGGCTTATGAACATATCGAATATGAATTATAATGCATGTTTGAATAATCTATATACGGCAAGAGTTTGTCTTTAGTGATTTAAACCTAGGGATCTAATACTTCGGGAGAAGATTAGTCAATTGTTGTCTTTTGAGTTGAGAACTATTTTCAAAGAAAATCATGCATGCTAACCTTGAATTTTAACCGGAATACATGTGGAATTCCCTACTGCCTAATGCTTTCGTTATTTGCTTTACAATCGTTTTTACTTTATCGTTATTTCCATATACTAATCACAACCACTATTTTATATGTTCTTAGTTTAATATGATTTTAAACTGAGAGTCGTACATTTTTGGTCTCTGTGGATTCGATGCCTCTAATACTACTGCGTTTGTTGTGCACTTGCAGTGAATATATTTGGGTTAAAACCTGAGTGTATCAATTTTTTGGCGTCGTTTCTGGGGACCATTGTGCCTCTTAAGTTTTCGTTAGAGCTTAGTCTCTGAATTTTTCTTTTTCTAGTACCGAAGCTTTCTTTCTTCTTGATTTCGTTTTTACAGGTGCATGACCAAAAGCTCTGACAAATCCAAGGACAAACTCAATGGCTGACAACGTTATTCCCATTCGCCCTAACCCACCTCCTAGGCAAGAATTCACATACCTCATCAACCCCTCACAATGGTTAGGCAGAACCAATTCCATAGGTTAGCTTCTGAACATCCCATGGATCATGTCGACAACTTTGAAGATATATGCAGCATTATTCGACTCAATGGAGTTTCGCATGACTACTTATATTGCACCTTGTTTACTCATTTTCTAGCTGATAAGGCACTCATATGGTTAAAGTCTCTTCCAGCAAACTCTATTCAAACTTGGGATGAATGTAGACCAAAGTTTCTCAGCCACTTCTACACCACCAACAGAACCAATTCTCTGCGAAATATGATCTCTCAGTTTCAGCAAAGTCTTGTAGAATCAGATTCTATGAATCATGGGAAAGATTCAAGGAGTACCTTTGTGATTGTCCTCACAATGGGTTCTCTGAGCTGAATCTTCTCAACATATTTTATAGGGGTGTATACCATTAGTATCGACTCTCTTTGGATACTGCTAGCAATGGTAATTTCATGACCAAATATGTTGGCGATGCCTATCAACTTATAGAGAACCTAGCTGCAAGCAACATTAACCATTTCCCAGATTATGATAGAAGGATGAAGGTAACTACTTCAAACAACACTGAAATCTTAGAATTAAAAGGACAAGTTTCATAATTAAAAGGGTTGTTCACTCAGCTTCTCAAGAATCTAAACCAGAAACATGACATCTTTGTTGAAAGTGCTGAAGCAGCTTGTTTTGCTTTTCAAGATCAAGATAATAAAGCTGTTGCAGAGGAAATGAGCTATATCAATAGCCAAAGTCATAGAGGTTTCAATCAGGGCTTTAATCCAGGGTTCAACAAGGATAATCTCTCATGGAGAAGTGCTAATGTAGTGAATCCCCAAGACCAAGTTTACCCACCTCAACAACAGTCTTTTGTGTAGAACTCCAACTCAGACGGCTTTCAACAGCCATCTCAGCTTGTGTTTCAACAATTAGCTTAACCTTAACAAGAAAACGAGATGGAATTGCTGCTCAAAAAAATCTTGGAAGGTCAGCAACAAACTGGAAGGAACCTAAATGTCAAGATGGATAGTATGTACAATGATTTGAACCAAAAAATCAAAGCATTGTCTACTCATGTCAAGCATTTGGATACTCAAGTAGCTCAGACTCCAGAAGCTGTGAAAAGACAAGCAGGTGTTCTCATTGGGAAAGTTGAAGAAAATCCAAAGGGCTACTGTAAGTCAATAACCTTGGATTTGGTTGCAAAAATTGATGAATCGGAAGAAATTACAGGTTTTGAACATTTTGAAAAAGATGCAGAAGAAGAGATCGATCGATCCCTTGACACGGGAAAGTCCAGAAAGTTTAGTTCGATCGATCCCTATATCTGGATCGATCGATCCAGCATAGATCGATCGATCGATCCAGCATAGATCGATCGATCCATCAGTCCGAAACTCAAAAAAGAAGAGATCGATCGATCCCTTGACACGGGAAAGTCCAAAAAGTTTAGATCGATCGATCCCTATATCTGGATTGATCGATCGATCCAGCATAGATCGATCGATCCATTGTTCCGAAACTAAAAAAAAGAAGAGATCGATCGATCCCATGAGGGATCAATCGATATCGCCCTCCTCCCAGACTGCAACAATTTTAAAGCGGGTTTATAAACTGAAGATTCCTTACTTGGTTGAGCCCAAAAATTCTAGAATTGGCCTTGAGGATAATGAGATGATAGGTAAGCCACCAAATACACCAATAAGACTTCAAAAGATGCAAGATCCTAGGGAATTTGTAGCTCCTTGTTTGATCAATGATGTGGAATTCAAGGACTCACTCTGCGATACAAGTGCTAATGTGAGTGTCATGTCAAAGGTTGTTGCAGAGAAATTGGGAATATCATGTATTAAACCATCTAAGACACCCTTTCAGCTTGCTGATGATTCCACTATAACTTCTACCGGATTCATATCTAATATACTGGTACAAGTTGGAGGATGTCTAATTCCTGTTGATTTCCATATCTTGGAGATGAATATGGACTCAGATATGCCACTAGTTCTAGGTATACCTTTCCTAGCATATGTAGGAGTTGTAGTTGATATGCCTAATCAACGTATCTCCCTTACCAAAGTCAAGAAGAGGTATTTCTACCCAGCAGTCCCTCTTAAAGGACCGTCTAGAATCATAATGGTTAAGGAGGTCAAGATGAAGCATGGATCTTAGATAGAATATGGTGTTAAGAGTGTAGCTAATGAAGTCATAGTTGGAGATTCTCATGTTCGAACAAAGAACACAATTCTAAAGGGAAACATAGATGCAAAGGTGAAACCAAAGAAGATCAAGAGGGCTTCTTAAGTTACTTTGATTCCTCAGGCAGTGGTTGGAGATTCAATCGAGTATAAGGTGAAGAGCAAAGGTACTTCAAAACCTTTCTCAAAGGTTAAAGCTTTCTTACCTTAGAGCCTAAAGACAAGGGAATTGATGTGGCGAAGGATGTGATGAGTAAAGTTATTGACATTGATGGTGATTGTTGTGGGGCATCTCTTGATGCTGATGGCGATTGTTGTGGGGCATCTCTTGATGCTGATCTAGCTCCGATTTAGGAGATAAGTTTGTCAAGCTATTGACGTTAAAAAAGCGCTGAGTGGAAGGCCACCCATTATTTGGTGTTTTAGATTAGTTATTTTTTATTTTTGAGTCAGTCCAAATTTAGGTTACTAACTTATTAAATTTCAGTTGTGAGTTTAAAAAGTGTTTCTAAAAATTTTAGAGAAAGCTGGTCGAACATACATATCGATCGATCCGTCTATGGATCGATCGATCCATGACAATGATCTTGAAAATGTTATTAGATATCAATTGATCCGTCTATGGATCGATCTATTCGTCGTTACTCGAAAGCCAATCGATCACCTTCTCAGGTAAGTAATGAAACTCTCTTTGAACTCTTGGTTTTTTATCATTTGTCTATTAGTTATGTCTTATTCCTTCTCTTGGATTTATTTTCACACCAGGATGGTGTGAAGTAAGTATGGGGGAGGGTTTATATCTATTAACCATGCTTTGTGTCTTTCTAGATATTTTGTCATTTTGATGAAATTTTTCGTTTTTTGATTGAGTGGAGTCGAAGGAACAATGACCATAATCTGTGATGATTATTAGCCTAGTGTGAGTTTAGAATTGATTTCTATGTGATTACTGACATAGATTAACTGTTGCGTTTAGGATTGGAAACCATTGACTTATTGATATGCTTTTGAAAGTTCTGGTCTTTTAGATTGTTGATGATTGATGCTAGCTCTACTTTGTTATGACTAAATTTGATCTTAAATTCTCTTATCTTTGGTATTGGAATACTTTGAGCTAGGTATTTTTGTCTTCAGCCCTCTGTAAAACCAACAATATTTTTAGTACGATTCTGATCCCCTTCTCCTTCCCTTCAATAAAAAAACTGCTACAAAAGAAAAAAAAAGAAGAATAAAAGAAGCAAGCAAAAGCAAAGCTTAGAAAAAGCAGAAAAGAAAAAAATGATGAAAGAAAAGAGAGAAAAGAAGAAGAAAGAGACGGGATCCGAAGTGGCTTGATGCTCGAATTGGTATGGGTATCCTAAATTACGGAAACTCTAGTGTGTTGATCGATACCCCATAGGTAAGAATGCACATATTTGAACTTAATTGAATCTAATGAGCTGGTTGATATGACTTGATAGTTTGATTGATTGAGATTTAGAGTAGAAAGCATGCTGTTAGTTAGGTGGCGGTAAACAATTTATTTGCAATGGTTGTCTAGGACTAGTATCTTTTGGTTTTCAAATTCTGAACTTGGGGTTGCTGAGATTTTGAGAGTTCCTGTGTGATTCGGTTTTCAAACCTCATCTCTGGATTTGGTTTTTTCTTTACTTGAGGACAAGTAAAGATCTAAGTCTGGGGGAGTTGATATCACTCGCTTTTAATGCTTCATAGTAGGTATTTATACTTGCTATTTTGCATAATTCTAGTGTTTTCCTTGTAGTTTTTGCATCTTTTCAGGATTTTAGGTGTTCGGGACGTTTTGGTTGCAAATTGGCATATGCAGATGCAGAATCCGGCAGAAAGGTCAAAGGTTTACAAATGTTTGAAGATGTTATCGTGGATGGATTGAGCTGAAATTTGGACACAAGATAACCACATGAGTTAGATTTCATAGGGAAGTGGTTTGAAATCAATTTGTTTGTGCAATCAAAAGATGTGGCGATTTTACTGAAGAATGGTCAAGCTGTCTCGCAAATGAAGCAAGTGTGGAACATGAGATCGATCCCTCCCTAAAATGATCGATCGATCCCTGCACCCGAAAATCACTAAAATCTTACAAAATTACAATTATGCCCTCAAGACTTATCAAGATGTTTTCTTTATTGGTTTTGGTTTATTTTCTTTATTTTTAGAATTGTAAAAGCCCTAGGTTTAGGTTATTTTTCATTATCGCTTATTTTATTTCCAAAGTTTTTACAGAGAGACGAATCTCATCCTTGTGTTTTGGATAATATTCTAAACTCTATCTTTTATTTTTATACAATTGGTTTTTGAATATGTGTTCTTCTCTGATTATGATTTGTGTTTACTTTTCCATGTCTAAGTAGTTCACTAGTTAGGTTTTAGGGTTTCCCAGAGAAACCAGGTTAATTGTTAGGGTTTTATAGAATGGATTGGATTTGTTAGGTTCTTATTCTAGATTTGTTACTAATGCATGAATTAAACTGGCCAATTAGTTCAATGATATTAGATTGATAAACACAAAGCGATTTGGTTTAGAAGTCTGATCTAGTCTAGATGAGTAAGTGCCTTTGCTTGCGGGAGTATTATCTTAGGGGCTTATGAACATATCGAATCTGAATTGTAATGCATGTTTTAATATTATAAGTACGACGAGAGTTTGTCTTTAGTGATTTAAACATAGGGATCTGATAGTTGGGGAGAAGATTAGTCCATTGTTGTCTTTTGAGTTGAGAACTATTTTCAAAGAAAATCCTGCATGGTAACCTTGACTTTTAACCTTAGTACATGTGGAATTCCCTATTGCCTAGTGTTTTCGTTAGTTGCTTTACAATCGTTTTTACTTTATCGTTATTGCCATATTCTAATTACAACCACTATTTTATCTGTTCTTAGCTTAATTCGATACTGAGAGTCGTACATTCTTGGTCTATGTGGATTTGATCCCTCTTATACTACTGCGTTTGTTGTGCACTTGCAGTTAATATATTTGGGTTAAAACTTGAGTGTATCAAGTAGCTTATCCATATCCTTTGTTCAATTACTGATCATCTTGATGCTCCTCAACTGCTCTTGTAGTCTTCCTTCAACAAGTTTGTTCTTTTGTTTCTCTTTGTTTAGCATTTCCAACAGTTCCTTTTTTGTCATTAGTATTATCTTTAATCACTGTTGTCAAGAGTTTGATTTTATTACTCTTCAGAATCAAATGTTCAACCAGAATCATGTTTTCTTCTTTAAGAGAAAAATATGTTTCCTCATCAATGTCTTGATAATCATCATCTTCCTATATGATTCCCGGAAACGAAGCAAAGTTATTCAGGATATCTCCTTCTTCTTTCTCATCCTCATAATCACTTTCACTTTAGCTTACAAAAGACTTGTCATTTCCACTTCCTTTTGTTCTTCCAAGACAGTCAGTCCTGGTATGGCTGAAACCTTTACATTCATAACATTGGATTGTACCTCGCCTCATCAGAGTTGGACAATACGCCTTGAAATGTCCAAAGCCTTCACATTAAAGACACTATTTTTCTCCTTTCTTCACCTCTCTGTCTTGATCACTTCCGAAGTTAGAATTACTCTTCTTTTGACCTTTTTCAGTTTTCCTGAAATACTTCTTAACGATAAGTCCAACCTCATCCTCCAAATCAGCTTCCTGATTAGCAGGTTTTTCTGAGGCCATATGGGCAATTCCTTTAACAGCAACCATTTCCCTTTTCTTGATTTTTAGTTCATAAGCTTGCATCATTCCTACAACTTGTTTAAACTTCATAGTGTCTGAATCCAGAGCAACTTTAATGGTTGACATGTGTTGTTGAAATTTGTATGGTAGACTCCTAAGAAGTTTCTTAACCAGCTTCTTGTCTTTGTATGTCTTTCCTAGCACTAATGCTTCATGTGCTATTCTGCTTATCATTCGACTAAATTGGTTCACCGTCTCATGCTCATCCATAGTGAGTGTTTCAAATTCAGTAGCCAACATATTAATGCGAGTACGTTTCACATTAGTTGTACCTTCATATGAAGTTTTCAATATATCCCATGTATCTTTGGCTCTTGTACACCTAGTGAATTCATCAATCGGCAATGAGGTGGAATTTTTTTAAGTGCTCGTGAATTTTCCTTTGCTGCACTCTTCTCAGCCACAATCTAATCATTCATAGGTTTTGGTATCTTCTCACCTTCTTCATTCTGATTCATTGGTGGATCCCATCCTTCAACAACCACAATTCATGCATCCATATCAATGCTTTGAATGACTTGAGTCATATGAACTTTCTAGTAACCATAATTATCAGCATCAAGCACCAATGGTTTGTTTATCATCACAAACTGTTGATTATTCTCCATACTTGCCACAAGATCTCACATGTTATAGGATAAACAAAATCCTTTAGTTGGTGATCCGCACTGATACCAAATGAAAGAGTATAGAGATCGAAAAGCTAATCAACAGTGTGTTTAAAACAAAAACCAATCATTTATTAAACTTAATTTCTGCAATCTTTCTTACAAAGATTCTCTCAAACAATTTTTACACAATTTTAAACCACTCTCAGATTGTCACCTACATGTTTAATAAAAACAACTTCCTAATCGAAATCACCCAACCCGTGATGTCCTTAGAAGCACAAGAACACTCACCAAAACAACTCTCTGATTTGAAAGTCGAATGTAAAAACTTAGCAAGAATAAAGACCAAAAGTGTTGACCCTTCATGAACATTTTTTCTCTCTATTTATTTTCTACCCGAAAACCCTAGAGTAACTAATCCTAACTATAAATCTTTCTAGAATAAACTCTATCCTCTAAATATCTTTTTCCAAGATATTCGCGCACCAACAGCCTTTTTATTTGTTCGCATATGCAAATCCTTTAGACTTGATCTCGATCTTCAATCTCCTCAATCTTGATATTCGATCCAGAATCTTTCTTCTCATATCTCTTGAAACCGCTTTCTTCCGAATTAAAAACATGCTTGAGTATTCAGCCTCCTGATTCCAAGTCTGCTTCAATCTTCTGATTGCATCAGTTCCTTGAATGCAGACTTGCTTTTTTATTAATTCATAGGTGTTGGTCACAATATATAATATTCGAACACAAATTATGTTTACTTCATCTAGAACAGAGTTTTCGCGTGCTCTGCGAATGTGCGATATTTTCTTTAGAAAGTTGGGTTATTGGACTTTGAAGAGTCTATATTTTTTTAAAGTCTTTTACTTGCTTGTCAAGTTTTGTTAGATTAGGCATACGGAACAAATTAGTGACAGTAATCAACTACTAAACCAATCATATTCCAGTTTACACATCACAAAAGAAGCAAACTTGAAAAACAAAAACACACAAACTCTTTCGTATGCGTTGCTTGTTTCTTATTGCAAAGTGCAAACCCATAACTTATTCACACACACACGCAAACCTTAAGAACAACATTACAAGACACATCACATAAAACTCAATATTGTTTTTTTTATGCTTTTTTCCAAGAAGACAATGGTGGAGTGTCCGAGTTCTTATAGGTAGCCAAGTTGTTTCCATATCGTTCCCCTTTCACGGAATCAGGTCGAGCAATGGCTTCTAGCTCAGCCATCTCTTCAGGAGTGAGCTTAACGGATAGGGCTCCAATGTTCTGGTTGAGGTTTTCAACCTTGGAGGTTCCTGGAATGGGACAAACATCATCTCCTTGGTGGTGGACCCATGCCAAAGCTAGCTGCCCAGGAGTGCAGCCTTTCTTTTTGGCCATGGCTTGGACTTTCTCGTAGATAATCTTGTTGTGGTCTAGATTCTCTTGTTGGAATCTCGGTAGACCCTGTGACGGAGCAAATAACAACAAGTCTTGAATTCACAAATACAATGTTGGTTGGTTTATGGGATATAGAACTAATCATATCATGTACTCGCCTTTCGAAAGTCGTTTTGGTCAAAATTCTCAACAAGCTTAGGTCCAGATGCAAAGAAGCCTCTTCCTAGAGGGCTGTAAGCAACAATCCCAATCCCAAGTTCCCTGAAGAAACAGATGCAAGTTAAATCAAACATGTCAAGGAAGGGTAACTTAATTGCTGATTGCTCAGACCTGCAGGTAGGAATGATATCTTCTTCAACGTCTCTAGACCATAAGGACCATTCTATTTGAACAGCGGTTATAGGATGAACAGAATGTGCTCTTCTGATAGTTGAAGCTGAAGCTTCAGACAAACCAATATACTTTATCTTACCTTCTTCAACTAGCTTCTTCAATTCTCCCATCTTTTGTAAGAAAACTAACAAATTTATAAAGCAATCAAGAAAAGTGAGCTTTAATTAGTACCAAGAAGTCGTCATTACCGTGACTTCGATGGGCACAGTGGTATCAATACGATGCTGGTAATAAAGATCAATGGAGATAACACCAAGACGCCTTAAGCTGGCTTCACAAGCAGATCTCACATACTCTGGATCTCCCTTAACACTAAACTTTCCATCTTCAGAAACACTGATCCCAAACTTTGTCGCTAATTCCACTTTATCCCTCAACCCATCTTTCAAAGCCTGCCAGAGAATGTAAGATCCCTAAACTCTTAAATTCTATTAAGCGAGATTAGTTTTACCTTGCCGAGGAGCAGCTCGTTTGTCTCGGGACCGTAGATATCAGAGGTGTCGAAGAATGTGACGCCGGCGTTAATGGCGTGATGGAGAAGAGCGACGGCGTTTGTTTCATGAGTAGGAGCACCGTAAACGCCGGAGAGATTCATGCAACCAAGTCCCTGAGCTGAAACAACAAGGCCTTGGCTCCCCAGCTTCATCCTCCGCACTTGTGCCATTGATGATTGAATGCTTTCAGGAGGAAATTCGAGTGAAATTTATAGGAGCGGAAATAGTGCCATTATCTGTTACTGGATTCACATCAGCTTTCTTCCAAAAAAAGTATATACATGCAAAGAAAAAATCATAGTATTCCAAAATAGTCATAACTCATAACTGTTACCGGATTTGGTGAGATAAATGTATTTATTTTTCAAATAGTATATAGAATATTATCATTTTTGTTTTGGAAGAAAACAATATTTTTCTTTTCATCAAGAAGGATATGATTTAAAATACATAGATCTTTGGGTATAAATGGTGACCACTAAAAAGAAATTTTTTAGTAAACATCATACTTTTAGTTTTATAATTAGATAAATGGGTGTCTTTTGATCCTTATTTGGTAAATAGGTATTTTATTGGAAAAAAAGCTCAAAAAAGCCTCAACTTTCACTTTTGGTAACTTTAAAACCCAAATTTCTGTAATCTCACTTTAAATCCCAACTTATGTTGACTAGTACAATAAAAGCGGTAACTTTTGTTGACTATCTCTTTTAGACCCGTTGACATGTTGACTAACAGAAAATCAGGTTGCCTAATTAGCATCGTTAAGTGTCTGTTTAACCGAAAACGATGTCGTTTTTCCCTAATCAAAAATGACGTCGTTTCACTATTTCTTCATTAATCAAAATCAATTGAAATCGATTTTGCCCCAAATCAGAAACTAAACCTTAGAAAATCGATTTCTTCTCTGAAATCGCCATGGCAGGTTCTTCGAAAGCTAAACGG
>OVBE01006243.1:0-20205 GCA_900406425.1 Iberis pinnata | reverse complement strand
GTCAAATGCAAAGATTACAAGATGAGTTTGAGAGGAACCAATCTGATTCTGGAGATACAGAAGTACCTTTTCCTTGTGAGATTCATACCGGTTCTGCTCTTAATAAGAAAAGAAGCCTAGTTCCTCGCCTCTTGTCAATGCGTTTAATATTGAAATCAGAGCTCAGCTGGATCAAGAGATCGCGAGGATATATTTTACGGCAGATTTGTCATTTAATCTTGCAAGAAGTCCACATTATCTGAGGTCCTATCAATTTGCCGCTAAGCAAAAAATTGATGGATAAGTAGCTCCGAGTTATAACAATTTAAGGACAACCTTGTTACAGCAAGAAAAAACCAATGTTGAGAAGTTGTTGGAACCACATGAGCATCTAAATCTCTTCACGCAAGGTTCCTAAGCGGCGTAAGCGGCCGTCCTGACCCCGGGTAGCCGTCTGGTGCGTCCGCCACCCGCTACACTGACAATTCCAAACATATGGCACATGTTAGCGCACCGGACGAGGCCCTTACCGGCGTCCCCTCGCGTCATGGAACCTCCGAGCAGGCCGGTCAACCCATCAGTTCCAGTTTGGCAGATCCCCACACAACACCAGAATTCTGATGCCACGATCACAATGGCCTGTTTCCTAGGGAGACACCATCCTACTATGATTTTGGGTTTCCTTTATGACAAGGCCCCATCCCAGACGCAACGCCCAGCACTATCCCTGCCATAGTCGACTACCGGACCCACAGTTTTGACCTGTATACCTCAGACAGGACGGCATCTCATTTATTAACAAGCAGACTCATTTATGTGTAATTCTCAATCAATGCCATGTATCCCTAATTCAATTATTAGACACTAGGTTGTTCATTCACCAAACAGGACTTCACATAAACCTAGGATCTAACCATCAATCATGCCTTTTCACATACATAAATAATAATACAAGAGTTAAGATATCCATATTCTAGTTATCACATTTTAACAGTTCTAATGATCACACAATGATAATCTAATTCAAGAAAACCTAGTACTTATCTAGCTCATGTACAGTAACAAATAGAAGTTGAATCATCCAAAAAGCATAACCGGAAATACGCCCTCACCTTGGCCTAGAAGGAGGAGGCGGAGGCGGTGGTGCCCAAGAACAGTCCGATGATGACTCATGGGTTTTACCGCATGCAAATCTGTAGAGAAAGCCTTCTCTAGTGGATGCGAGACGGGCACGGAGCAAGCTGCGGAGGGAGCTTTGGGAGTGCTCAAGTGTGGGCAAAAGAGCTGCCAAAATGGGCTCTGGTGATGACGATAAAGGGAGGCTCTCATATCTCTTAAATAGAGATTGAAGATGGAGAAGAAAGAAAACATGAGATTTGGGAGTTTTCCTTGATTGCAGAAATGGAGGATTGGAGGTGAAAACCTACCTTACTTGGAGAGAAGGAGAAGATTGGGGAAGAAGACTTTTCTTTTTCCCTTTCCATCGATCAATTAGAGAAATTTTAGGGAGAAGGAAATTCTAGATGGTTCTAATTAGAATCAAAAAATAAAATTAACCCAAAAATTTGGGTTAGGATGTTACAATTCTCCCCCCCCCCTAAAAAGAATTCGTCCTGAATTCTAAGAAGTTCGAATGTCATCCCGACACAAGTTTTGGGTTAGATAATTTTTGGTTCGAGAATGTGCAGAAAGATGGATGGAAGTAGAGACAAGACTCAAGAAGTAATTAATAGAATAATTTAATTAAAAGAACAATAGAAGAGGAGTAGGGCTCTTGATCTTTAAATTCTAGATAGAACAACAAAAAAATCAAAGAAATAAAACAACCAACCTAGCATTCGACCCTACTCCTAACTAAGAGAAGCAGCGGATTCTTAGCCACTTTGATCTACATTTTCGGTTGGGTCCAAGGCAAAGCTGATGTATCCGGAGTCTTCAGATAGGTCAGTTTCGATGTTGTTATCCTGTCTTGGTTGTGAAGCGCTTCTTTGGCTCTCCAAGCAGCTAAGACGGCGTCATAAGCATGGATAAACTCTTTCTCCGAATCTCCATTTAGTACTTTGTCCCTGATGTCTTGACGGAGGCCGTCCTAAAATTTGCGTGCTAGTACCGGTCCATCGGGAACGGCTTTGAAAAAGTTGGCGGCTCGAGTGTACTCCTGGTAATAACCGGTGACACACATCTATTTTTCGGTCACTCCGTATCCTCCCCAGCGTGCACAAGCTTCAAGATTCCCTAGCGATGGTTCTTCTCTCGAGCAGCAGGCTTAGTTCTGGAGCCACGATAGAAATTCCCGAGTGGTCTGTGCCACTCTCGGTGGACGACTTCGGGCGGTGGACTCAAGTCTAGGTATGTTGTGGCAGGCTGGTACGGTTTTCAGCGGTTCCACAAGAATGGATCAAGGGCCTTTGATTTGGATCCAAGATGGGTCGGCAACTCTCTTTCGGTCGGTCAGGCGGGTCCCAGGCCGTGGGGCGACGACAAACCTCATATCCTCACTGGACGGTTAACCAAACAAAAAAGTTAGCTATCGAAAAATGTTGGCGTTTTGAAATCACATAAAATATTTTTTAAGTTTTAAATTTTTTTGGGTCCTAGAAACCGATTGTTGTGTTTTTAAAAAATAATTTTTCGAAAAAACTGCTTTTATTTCAAAATCTATTGGTCCTCCAGGTCAGAACTAGAGCGACCCTTAACCTAGGCTCTGATAGCATTTGTAACATTCCACCCCGGGTTCGACCATGCCTTGTATCAAACCTATCTAGGCCAGGAATGTTAGCAGATACCTGATTCTCTAGCCTTTGGAGATTGAACTAGGATCCTAGCAATGGTACACAGCAAAACCGACTTTTGAAATTTGCGCCAACAAATAAACCATAACCGCTACTTTCCTTAATTAACCTGGTAAGAGAGGGAAGATAAAAACGAGGAGATGGGGGAATGAGTAATCAAGATTACTCAGGAGAATGCATTCACGATGATACTAACGAGATAAAACTACCCCTAACGGTAACCGCATATTCAAAAGAGAAGAAACAACCATATGAGCATATAAAGCTCTTCACAAAAGGTTCCTAAGCGGCGTGAGCAGCCGTCTCGCTGTCGGGTATCCGTCTGGTACTTACGCCACCCGCTACACCGACATTTCCGAACATATTGTGTTTGTTAGCGCACCAGACGAGGCCCTTACCAGTTTTCCCTCGCGTCATGGAACCTCCGAGCAGGCTGGTCAACCCATCAGTTCCAGTTTCGCATATCCCCACACAACATAAGAATTCTGATGCCACGATCACAACGGCCCGTTTCCTAGGGAGACACCATCCTACTATGATTTCGGGTTTCCCCTATGACAAGGCCCTATCCCGGACGCAGCGCCCAGCACTATCCCTGCCCTTGTCGGCTACCGGAACCACAGTTTTGACATGTATACCTTAGACAGAACGGCATCTCATTTATTAACAAGCAGACTCATTTATGTGTAATTCTCAATCAATGCCATGTATCCCTAATTCAATTATTAGACACTAGGTTGTTCATTCATCAAACAAGACTTCACATCAAACTAGGATCTAACCATCAATCATGCCTTTTCACATACATAAATAATAACACAAGAGTTAAGATATATATATTCTAGTTATCACATTTTAACAGTACTAATGATCACACAATGATAATTTAATTCAACAAAACCTAGTATTTATCTAGCTCATGTATAGTAACCAATAGAAGTGGAATCATCTAGAAAGCATAATCGGAAATACGCCCTCACCTTGGCCTAGAAGGAGGAGGCGGAGGCGGTGGTGCCCAAGAACAGTTCGATGATGACTCATGGGTTTTACCGCATGCAAATCTGTAGAGAAAGCCTTCTCTAGTGGATGTGAGACGGGCACGGGGCAAGCTACGGAGGGAGCTTTAGGAGTGCTCAAGTGTGGGCAAAAGAGCTGGAAAAATGGGCTCTAGCGATGAGGATAAAGGGAGGCTCTCATATCTCTTAAATAGAGATTGAAGATGGAGAAGAAAGAAAACATGAGATTTGGGAATTTTCCTTGATTGCAGAAATGGAGGATTGGAGGTGAAGACCTACCTTACTTGGAGAGAAGGAGAAGATTGGGGAAGAAGACTTTTCTTTTTCCCTTTCCATCGATCAATTAGAGAAATTTTAGGGAGAAGGAAATTCTAGATGGTTCTAATTAGAATCAAAAACTAAAATTAACCCAAAAATTTGGGTTGGGATGTTACAATTCTTCCCCCTTAAAAAGAAATCGTCCCAAATTTCAAGAAGTTCGAATGTCATCCCGACACAAGTTTTGGGTTAGATAATTTTTGGTTCGAGAATTTGCAGAAAGATGGATGGAAGTAGAGACAAGACTCAAGAAGCAATTAATAGAATAATTTAATTAAAAGAACAACAGAAGAGGAGTAGGGCTCCTGATCTTTAAATTCTAGATAGAACAAAAAAAACAATCAAAGAAATAAAACAATAAACCTAGCATTCAACCCTACTCCTAACTAAGAGAAGCGGCGGATTCTTTGCCACTTTGATCACCATTGCCGGTTGGGTCCGAGGCGAAGCTGAGGTAGTCAGAGTCTTCAGATAGGTCGGTTTCAATGCTGCTATCCTGTCTCGGGTTGTGAAGCGCTTCTTCAGCTCTCCAAGCAGCTGAGACGTCGTTGTAGACATGGATAAACTCTTTCTCCGAATCTCCGTTTAGTACTTTGTCCCTGATGTCTTGACGGAGGACATCCCAAAAGTTGTGTGCTAGTATCGGTCAATCAGTAACGGCTTTGAACAAGTTGGCGGCTCGAGTGTACTCCTGGTAATAACTGGTGACACATCTGTTGTTGGGTCACTCTGTATCCTGGCCAGCATGCACAAGCTTCGAGATTTCCTAGCGACAGTTCTCTTCTCGGGAAACATGCTCGGTTCTGGAGCCCCAGCAGAAATTCCTAAGTGGTCTGTGCTACTCTTGGCGGATGACTGTGGGCGGTGGAATCAAGTCTCGGTATGTTGCGACAGGCTGGTACGGTTCGCAGCAATTCCACAGGAATGGATCCAGAGCCTTCGATTCGGTTCCGAGATGGGTTGACAACTCTCTTTCGATCGGTCAGGCGGGTCGCGGGGCGACGAAAAACCTCACATCCTCTTTGAACGGTTAACCAAACGAGAAAGTTAGCTATCGAAAAATGTTGGCGTTTTGAAATCACATAAAATATTTCTTAAGTTTAAAATTTTTGTGGGTCCCGGAAACCGATTGTTGTGTTTTTACAAAATCATTTTTCAAACGGTCAGAACTGGAGCGACCCTTGTAACATCCCGCCTCGGGTTTGACCACGACTCGCATCAAACCGACCTAGGCCGGAAATATTAGCGGATACCTGATTCTCTAGCCTCCGGAGACTGAACCGGGATCCTAGCCATGGTACACAGCAAAACTGACTTTTGAAATTCCCGCCAACGAATAAACCATAACCCCTACTTTCCTTAATAAACCTGTTAAGAGGGGGAAGAGAAAAACAAGGAGAAGGTGGAACGAGTAATTAAGATTACTTAGGCGAACGCATTCACGATAATACTAACGAGATCGAACTACCCCTAACGGTAACCGCATATTCAAAAGAGAAGAAACAACCACAGGAGCACCTAAAGCTCTTCACACAAGGTTCCTAAGCGGCGTAAGTGGCCGTCCCGCTGCCGAGTAACCGTCTGGTGCATACGCCCCTTGCTACACCGACGACTCCGAACAGATTACGTCTGTTAACGCATCGGACGAGGCCTTTACCAGCGTCCCCTCGCGTCATGGAACCTCCGAGCAGGCCGGTCAACCCATCGGTTCCAATTTGGCAGATCCCCATACAACACCAGAATTCTGATGCCACAGTCAGAACGGCTCGTTTCCTTGGGAGACACCATCCTACTCTGATTTTGGGTTTCTCCTATGATAAAGCCCCATCCCGGGACTATCCCTGCCATAGTCGGCTACCGGAACCACAGTTCTGACCTCTAGACCTCAAACAGAAAACTCATTTATTAACAAGCAGACTCATTTATGTGTATGCCATGTATCCCTAATTTAGGTATTAGACATTAGGTTGTTCATTTACCAAACAAGACTTCACATCAACCTAGGATCTAACCATCATTCATGCCTTTTCACATACATAAATAATAACACAAGAGTTCAGATATCGCGATTCTAGTTATCACATTTCAACGGTTCTAGTGATCACATAATGATAATCTAATTAGTAATTATCTAGATCCTATACAGTAACCAATAGAAGCGGAATCATGTAGAAAGCATAACCGAAAACACGCCCTCACTTTAGCCTAGAAGGAGGAGGAGGAGGCGGTGGAGCCCGGGAACAGTCCGACGATGACTCCTGGGTTTCGCCGCATGCAAATCTGTAGAAAAAGCCGTCTCCAGTGGCTGCAAGACGGGCACGGGGCGAGCTGCGGAGGGAGCTTTGGGAGTGCTCGAGTGTGGGCGAAAGAGCCGACACAATGGGCTCTGATGATGAGGATAAAGGGAAGCTCTTATATATCTTAAATAGAGATTGAAGATGGAGAAGAAAGGAAACATGAGATTTGGAAGTTTTCCTTGATTGCAGAAATGAAGGATTGGAGGTGAAGACTTACCTTACATGGAGAGAAGGAGAAGATTGGGGAAGAAGACTTTCCTTTTTCCCTTTTCATCGATCAATTAGAGAGATTTTAGGGAGAAGAAAATTCTAGATAGTTCCAATTAGAATCTAAAATTAAAATCTACCCAAAAATTTGGGTTGGGATGTTACAGAAGAACGCATTAATTAACACAAACACAATACATTTTATTTCCAATGGTTCTCGAAAAAAATTACAAGCATTCCTTCTCTACTTGTAATATAAGTTATTTGAAAATACACTTATCTTTTTGAATACCTAACCCTTAAAAACGTTATTTCTCACAAGATCTCTCAAGACTTTCTTGAACAACATTAAAACTCTAACCCAACCCTAGCTCGCTTTTTCTTTTTCTTTCTCAATGTTTCCGATAATTCTTCACATCTATGTTATACAATAATGGGCAAGAACTAATATAAACGTAAGATGTTGGTATGACATAATCCTAATTTGGAGGAATAGTTAAATCGCTGGCAAGAAAATCGAAGGACCTAAATGCTCTTCACTAGCACATGTCTTTGAGTCTTTTTTTGTATCTATCTATCTCTCTGTCTCTCATCATTAATGGTTTTCCTTGGCCTCTCATTATATATGAAATGTAGCAACAGCCTCTCTTGAATTCTTCATTATAGTTTTATTACCAAACTCTTGTCATATATAGAGTTTTCATACCCACATGATCATGTCTTCTCACCATAAGCTCTATAGTCCACTAGTCGATTTGCAGACAAAATTGATTACTAAATTGGGACCCTTAGCGATTACATAGAGTAGAGACATAAGCATGTGTTTGTCTTTGGTTAGGTTTCTCAGGAGCTTGTCTAAATCTAATAGTTTCTCCTTCTATATAATGAAACTTTTCTATGGTATTCTTCATCAATCACAACTTTCATTCACAGATCTCTACACACACAACTTACAATCTTTTCTCCTTCTTTCTCTATTTTCGCTTTTCGTTCAAAAAAACATATAATCCCTAAAAAAGAATGATGAACACAAGGAAGCTAATCAAGATGGCCAAAAAATGGCAAGAAAGAGCAGCCCTCCACAGGAAAAAGATCTCATTTCACAGATCTAGTTCTACTACTAGCAATTCGACCTCTATAGAGAAGGGATGCTTTGTGGTTTACACGGCAGATAAAACCCGCTTTGCTTTTCCAATAAGTTATCTTAACAACACTTTTTTTCAAAAGCTTCTGAAAATATCTGAAGAAGAGTTTGGCCTCCCCACAGAAGGGCCAATCACATTGCCATTCGATTCAATTTTCATGGAGTATCTCATCAAATTAGTTAAACGACAAATGGATGGAAACACGGAAAAGGCTTTGTTAATGTCACTCTCAAGTGCAAAGTGTTCTTCACAATACTCTTTGCAACAACAAGATCAAAGTAGACTATCTACTCAAAGATTGCATGTATTCTAGTCTCTATGCAACAAATTAGACGCACGTAGCTTTGTAAAGAGTAAATTGTAATGAAATAGAAATACAAATCAGCATTCTCTTCTATTGCAAAAATTGGTTCAGTTCTGTTCCTTTTCATTTACTTTAACTAAACCGATGTTCCTAAATTTTTAAATTTTTCGAGAGGGAGAAAGACCCCTAGCTAAAATCGATATTTAAATGAAAGTCGTACTGTCTAATCTCTGTAGAATTCGATCATTAACTATACTATGATTAAAATTTGAACTTATCAATGCTATGAAACCAAAAGATTAAAAATCTTGCAACAAGGTAATTAAAAGAAGAAAAAATTAGTAAGAATGACCTAACTTTTAACTTTAATTGCTTACATGACTTTTGGTTGGAGGCATGACTAGACTAACCCAACATTTTGGGTAAAAGGTCAAAAACACCTCAGTTTTTGAAAAAACTACACTTTTGCTTGATAAAATTATCGCCGATTTTTGAAACCTCAACCCTCGATTGTTGTCGATTTTTGAATCCTCAACCGTCGCCGTCTTCGTCGTCTTCCACATTGTCTCCGTCACCGTATTCACAGTTCCGTCCATTACTTTTTCGTCTTCTCCGTCTTATTTTTTCAACTCTTTCTATGTGTTCGTCTTCGCCTTGCATGTCTGTATCTGCGTATTCGTGTTCCTCTTCATCATCCGTTCTAGGCTTCTCGGTACCTTGTCGTCCCTTGTATCGTGTTCGTTTTTGCTATTTTTGTCGTCCTCCCCGTGACATCGAAGGTGGGTAATGAGGATGTTGTTCTTCGCGGATTTTAATTTCTATTGCAGTATTTTGTTCGCTATTGCCGATTTAAGAAACACCGTATTTTATTTGTTCATTTGCAGATTTATATTGAGTTGCAATTTTTTGTTTTCATTGCAAATTCTATAATTTTTTCGAAGCAGATTTAATTATTTGTCCGTTGCAGATTTATTAATTTGTCAATTGCAAATTTATTCAATTGTCCATTGTAGATTTATGATTATCCATTGCCGATTTATGTTGAATGACATATTTTGCATTTTGTTGGTATATACTGTATTGATTTATGGTGTTTTCATATATTTAAATAGGTATGGCAGGATATCCACTTAAGTTGTATCATGATATTAATGAGGTCGGTGATAGAAGCATCAACCACTTCTCGTTTTGCAAAAGGCTTTGTGAAAACAAAAGAAAAATAAGGAATGATGCTTGGGAAGCGCTGAAGCAAACATCATTTGATGTTTTCTTGAAATTGACAGACATGAGCTATGTATTCTCATCTTTAACAGTTCGATATTCTTTGTGCCATCAGTTATCTGTCAACAACACACATGAGTTATGGTCTACAATTAACAGTAGACCAATAGGTTTTCTCTCAACAAGTTTGCTGAGATAACGGGACTTAATTGTGAGCCATGTGACCCAGCAGAGATACTGATCATCATGCATTTTGGGAAAAAGAAAAGCAGATGGGGAAGTTCCATCCTTTGACGAGTTAGATAGCATACTATCACGTGTTAAACCTGGGAAATAGGATCATAGGGAAAGGATGATGGTGTGTAGGTTATGCTGCATACATGTTTTCATTTGTGGCATTCATGCAGGTTCAAGGATTCCATTAACCCTTGCGAAGAGAGTCCTTGATGAAGATAATTTTGACAAGTATTCCTGGGATAGAGAAGTTTTCACCTATTTGGTAGATTCCATAAGGAATACTGACTTCCAGAACTCGTCTCAAACCATTCAAGGTTTGATTAATGTATTTTACATATGGGTGTTTGAGTCAGCTTCTGGTTTAGGGGTTTTGGTGGGGAATCGAAGAGATGTCAGTGAAGGACCATCTCTTCTCCATTGGCAGGATTTTCGTAAACGATTTAATTTTGCTGAATTTATTGCTGATGATTCAGAATCACAAAGAGGTATTTCCATTGAAGAATTTGTTTCTTTTGCAGTTTTATTTAACATTGAAGTTTTATTTTGTATTGTATTGTAGTTTTATAGAATATTGCAGGTTTATTTAAAACTGCAGTTTTCCTATTGCAGTTTTATTTACGTATTGTCGTTTTATTTTTGTAGAAATCTTGTTTTGTTTAGTATCATGCTCGATTACCAATTCATTTGGTATTTGGTAGGTTCGTGTCATACATATGATCTCAGTCTCCGTGGAGAAAATGTACCCTATTTGGCATGACAATAATCTTCAAGATGATCCTAGGCTTGATAAGTTGATTGAAGATATCATGAAGGATGCCTTGGTCTCAAACCAATGGCCTATTGAAATTAATGAATCTCATATTGTATTGAATGAAGAGAGAGTAAGAAAGAGGAAATTTAAAGAGACTAAAACAACATAGAAGCTTACACAACAAATTAAACAAGGGCCTTCGAAGGTTAGTGGTGATGAGGTAGTGTTGGGATTGGTGCAGTCCCTGATCACATTAGTCAGAAAGATTGAAGCAACTATGAACCATCGGTTTACCATTTTGGAAGGTAAGATTGACGCACTACAAGGTGATGTGCGGGTGTTGAAAGAGGGAAAAGAAAGGTCTACTCAACCAGTACATATGGATTTGGAAGCAGAGACGCTAGTGAGTGTGATATGCCTTTTCTAAATAAATCTCATACCTTTTTTTTTTGCCTTTTTTTTATAACAGGAGATTATATTTTCTGAGCAGTCTTGGTTGTGTTATCAAGAGCAATGTGGGGATAATTTTCCTTGTCAGAATTTGGAATCGAAGAGAACACCTGCTGTGGAAACAACTGGCCATGCTTCGAAAAATAAGGTAGATGCAGTGCCTACGGAGGCCATACCTGGTGTGGAAACAATGAACAAAAAAGGGGGAAAGGAAGGTTAAGAAGGAAAAGGTGCTCGAGAGGAAAAAGATGCAGCCTAATAAGAAGCCTAATCATCGAAATAAAGTGGTGAATAACAACACTGGTGACTCTGATTTTCTTGTAAATATTTCTGAGCCGGTTCTAAAGGATGTCTTACAAAAGGGACCACCTACTGGGGTTCAGACTGAGCCGGTTCAAAAGGATGTCTTAAAGACAACACAGTTGTCTTCAGATAACGATACTGATGATAGGACACTTTTAGAAATGGGGAAAAACCTGGATGTTTTGACCAAGTGTCTCTTATCTGGTCAACCGCAGCCATTACTAGGAAAGAGAGTCCCTACTTTGGCAGCTACTCAAGCTTCACCTTTCGTAGGGAACTCTACCGTCAAACGCATCATAATAGGTGTTGTATCTTCAACAAATGTCTATGATCCAATGGAGATGGTGGCAGAGGAGAAGCTGCGGGCGTTGATTGAGTGGCTTGTAACTGAGGAGTACGTATTATGCAACCTCCACCAAGATGGCTTGTTTAGTTTTGCTTTTTTGTTACGTCTTGCAGTTTTGTTTTGTATGTTGTTGCAGATTTGTGTTGCAGATTTAATTTGTATATTGTTACAGATATTTTTTTGTGTTGCATATTTGTTTCTTTGTTGTGTTGCAGATTTGTTTTTTTGTGTTGTATATTTGTTTTTTGTTGTAGTTTTGTTTTGTTTTGTTTATGTTGTAGTTTTTTTGTGTTGTAGATTTGTTTTGTTTTGTGATGCAGATTTGTGATGCAGATTTGTTTTGACATCTTACTATTCTGATTACAGGGGACAACCGATAGGAAGCGTACATTCTGATGTTCGGTTCTTTAAAATCATGGTTTTACATAGTAAATCGTGGCATGTAGACGACTATGGATGGCTTACAGATTATGTGAGTAATATGCGTTTTGTATCTACCATTTTATATTCAGCAGGTTTATCGGTTGGATTGGACCATTTCGAAGTCTCCACTTATGTTTACATCTCTGTTTCCTTGCAGCACATAGAAGAAGTGTTGACTATGTTCATGTTGAGATCAATGCGGCCAAACTCGCCTTACAGAGACAAAGTTGGGTTCTGGGATCCATAGGCCATGATTTATTGGTTAACTAACTACGCTGATTTCTGCAAAGATCCCAAACCATTTGTATTTAGGGAAGACCACTATAACCAATACTCAGGTGAAATTCCTCCTGACTCACAAACTCATAAGAGTTGGGTTACAAACATTGACAACTTATATGGTTGTTTCAATATGAATCGTAATCACTGAATTGCCATTAATGTCAATTTTCCAGCAATAAGGATATATGTATATGACTATATCCCAACCCTTTCTATTAGTGTACAAATTAAGAGTGCCTTAACCCTTTACGGAAAATGATCCCCGCTTTTCTTAAGAACATGGCCCTTCCAGGTACCCACTATTCAGGAGCTCAGATGTTTTAAGAATTCAAAAAGATACACCCGTGAACGAATTACAGGAAATTGTGGTGTTTACTCTCTCAAGTACATTAAGTGTCTTGCCCTGGGATGGCCGTTTGATGGTCTATGTGACTTGAAAATTCAGTCCATCTGCGAAAAATACGGTGCTGAGTTATTTGAGGAAATACCTCCGTGGTCAAAATTTGCTTAAACAAATTCATTATCACGGTGAGCCAAGCCTGAATATCTGCAACTCAAGGATCATTCTGTTTGACCTACAGTCAAGTAATGCAGTCGTTTCAGTGTTAATGTAAATTTGTTAGAAAATGTTAAAATATGAAGTACATTTTTGTATGCATATTTTTTGTACGTTGCAGATTTTTGTTCTATATTTTAATCATGTGTAGCAGATTTGTTTGGTTCCGCAGAGTCTTAAACACATAAACAGGTCATTTTATTGATTGATTGAGAACAAGATTGAGAACATTTTAAACATAAGATTCGAGAAACATAACTAACAACAACTCTTTAATAACCTTCTTCATCTCCAGACGGTCCTCCAAAACCTCTGAAACTTCCACACATCTTCTCCAAACTACCAACATGAGGTATTTTGATCTCCTTCCATTTTTTCTTAACAGCTTCCTCTCTAGCCTCTAGCCTCTAGCCTATGGAACTCTGTCTGGATGTCATAATTTACAGCCGAGATCTGCTTCTGTAACAGGCACAGCTTGGCGTTCTTTCGCTCATATTTGATCCTCCATTCCATTGCTTCCTCCTTTTCTTTGTTGCGTTGGTTGAGCATTACAATCACTTATTTGTAATGCTTGTGTAGTGACTTCAATTCATTTGCATGAAGATCTTCTTCTACGCCCTCCATCGCCACAACTTTTCCTTTATCCATGACACCTTACAATTGTTAACTACTTGTGAATCTTTTAGAAAGGTTAGGAAATAAACACTTATATAATGGTTTCATATACATTTATAAATGGGAAGGTGAGGGGTAGTAATGTCTACGGTTGGAAGATAAAGGTCCAATCAAAACATATGTCAAGTGTTGCGTAAATATGGAAAGTTGACAAACAACAGTGTAAATTTTTTAAAACTTTGCAATTTACTTACGTATTGCAGATTTATATTAAGTGTTGAATACTTTTTATTGGTGTTGCATGTTTGTTATATGTTTCACAAATGCCAGATAAATTGTCGTGTTGTTGATTTGTTATCTATATTGCAGATTTGTTATCCGTATTGCAGATTTGTTGTCCGTGTTGCAGATTTGATAATTGTGTTGCATATTTGTTATTTGTATTGCATATTTGTTATCCGTATGGAAGATTTTGTTATCCGTGTTGCAGATTTGATAATTGTGTTGCAGATTTTTTTATATGTGTTGTAGATTTGTTATCCGTGTTGCGGATTTGTTATCTGTATCTGCACAAGTGCCATATTAAGTTTCATCATTTGAGTTTTAATTATCGTTTTGAAAATTAAATAATCAGTTGCAGATTTATTATCCGTTTTGCCGATTTAATGTTAGTGATGCAGATTTATTATCAGCATTTGAGATGTTAAACCATTTTGCAAATTATATAACCAGTGGCATATTTATTATCTGTATTGCCGATTTATTTTGGTGAAACAGTTTTTTTATCCGTATTGTAGATTAATTGCTAGAAAAAGTCTGCTCAGGTTCCAGATTTCTCATCTTTATTACACACTGTTTATTGAAAACAATTATTGTTCAACGTTATTAAAAATGGAGGAATTCATTAACGCATGTTGCATGTTTTTCGATAATTGCCCCGTCTTATGATAAAATCCGCATGTGTTTTTTTGCGGGACTTTTTATTCTTCGAAGCTATCTCTAATGCGGACTTTAATCTTCTCTTCTTGGCCTACTCGGTTGTGGCTTAATAGGTGGAGGTTTCACGGTTTTCAAAACATCGGCCGGTATTGGTTCTCCAAAATCTCTAGGCATAATGGGTGTTGAGTAAGAATGCAATATGTACGCCTTCAAGTAGTATGTGCTCAACAAGAAATACGAGAAACTTGTCGTTCCTCTGCAGCTGCAATTGCATGTTCGCGTGGTATTCGCTCTAGGTCAAACCAACGTCAAGAACACTTCTTATCTTTTAAGTTGACAATATGTATTGATGTAGGACATGTTACTTGAACTTGATCTGCATCAATTTCCTGAAGAAACACATACAACTTATTGTACAATGAACCGTAAATGAAAACACAGTTGTTGTCTGTTGTAGTTGTTACCTCTAGCAATTTCTCAACTCCATGGGTTAATTGTGTTTTCAATTTCATTGCATCTGCTCTCCTGCGAGCAAACCATCTCGTCATCATCCCTTGTATAACTTTTAGAAGCCGCACGATGGTTAAATTCCTTGTCGGTGACAGTACTTTATTCATTGTTTCAGACATGTTGCTTGTTAACATGTTATATCTGTCTCCTGGGAAATGCACGCGCATCCATAATTTGACATCCCCTTTCTCAAGGTAGTCGTGAAGTTCAGGGTTGAGCTCCTGAATCCTGGCATAGGCGCTTTCAAAGTCCACGAGTCTAAATGCATATACAACCTGTTTAACCAAACGGAATACTTATTTTCCCCTATAGCGAACTAATATGTTTTTGTACAAATGGTACGTGCATATGCCACGACTAGATTTGGAGTACACTAAGCCAATTGCTCTACTGATGGATCTGTGACAGTCAGATAATATGGCAAGGCTTTCATCATCTGGAATAATGGAACTTAATTGCCTAAAAAATCATTCTCACGATTCATCATTTTCTGTATCAACAATTGCAAAGGCCAAGGGAAAACTTTGAAAATTCCCATCTCGTGCGGTTGCGGTAAGTAGTGTTCCCTTATACCTTCTTTGCAAAAAAGTTCCATCTACAACGACTAATTTCCGAACATACTGAAATCCATTGATACTTGCACTAATGAAAAGAATAAATTCTTGAACTTGTTGTCTTGATCTACGGAGTACATAGCGTGTGTCCCCAGGTTGGCTCTTTTAATCATGTACAAATATGCAGGTAAATCTGCGTATCCTTCCTCATGAGTGCCACTTACCAAATCTCGTGTATGCCTTAGAATTTTGTAAGCCTTCCAGTAGTCAACCTAGAACATTAATGAAAACGTCAATAAAAATAAATCTGCAATGTATGTGAAAACTCTATAGTGTAACTGAAAATTTGCGACCGTAATATAAATCTTATAGATCTATTGCCTTGATGATAAATCATTTATTCAAAGCATCCAAAATATGTGTAGGCAACACACTAGGCCCGACACCACCAACATAGTCCTTGTACATAATTTCTAGTATCTCTGCACTTGCATGTCTTGTTCTTGACGCTCTGAGCGTCACAAAACATGTATGTTCTGAGTTTCCATGAAATCTGGGCCAATCGTCAATTGGTGTTGCTCTGAGTTTCCATGAACAACCACTTACCCAACATTTCACTACTAACAAGTACGGTGTCGATTTGTAAACGTTGTAATCGAACCTCTCAATCACAGTCAGCATTTTCAACCTCTCCTCCAATTGCTCCCTTGTGTCAAAACTATCACCAACTCGTATTTTGCATGAATCAATATGGAAACTTTGTAATTGGTGTTGCCGATTACCGTAACTTATGTATATGTTTAACGCACACATCTTCTTCATTTTCTCTATCTCTTCCACCTCGTCAGCACTCACTCCATACTCTGCGAAATTCTCATCCCCAGAGTTTATTCTGTCCGAATCATCGCAATAATCAAATAATCTAATTCCTCTGCACTGTCTTCTTCTGAATCTTCTATAACAGCTTCCTCCTTTGGAGGATGTCTTCTTTGCGGTCCATTCCTTGCAGGACTTCTCATTTGCGGAACTTCAGTAGCTCCACCTTTTGAGATAGGTGAAGCATTTTCTTTGATCTCAACACCAAGACGAACATGTTCATCGTTCGACTGACATAGGAATGTTCTCAAATGTCTGGTATTGGTTACATACACCAGAGGTTGATCCGGAGGTAAGCAACTCAAAACCTTCTTCGGTAGCATGTAGCTCAAATTGACATCGTAATGGGTTCTCACTATTGCGTAGTCTTCAAATACCATATCCATCAATTCTTCGAAAGTTAACTTCTCTTCAGCTAACATCGACCTAGACCCTCGATGGCTGTCGACAACAAACATATACCTACCATTACTTTGTGTCCACTTCCCACAAACAAGTATAAGTTGAACTTGCGACATTTCGTCAGTTGAATTAACGAATCGAAACTGAGAAATTGAAGATCTCGATGGTGGTCTCTGAAATTGAAGATGTCGACGGTCGTTGGGGAAATTGAAGCTCTCGATACTGGTGCCTAGAAATTGAAGATGGTGATGGTGGTTGAGGCAATTAAAGGTGTCGATGGTTGGTGAGGTAATTGAAGTTGTTGAAGGTGATTGATAAAATTGAAGATGTCGGGGATGGAGATGTACGGCCAAGGTAGATCTACCCAAGGGGTACTGTTAACAAAAAAATGACGGCCTATCATGACGGTAACAAGGAAGCCGAAGGAATAAATCTGCAATGTTGAAAAAAGTTCGGCAATGGTCAAAACAAAACTGCAACACGTAATACATATCGGCAACAAAAAAACAAATCTACAATGCTTAAAATAAATCTGCAACGTTTTCAAAGAAATCAGCGACGATGTCAACAAATCTGCAACATTCAAACATCTTGTCTTGTAAAATGTTTGTTCAGGTTCCGCGTTTGTCAGACTTCGTGTTTGACGAAATAGTAAACACCTAGAGCATTTTCCAAGGTAGGTTCTGACCTACTAATTTTAATTTTACTTTTTTAGGTAATTATGCAATTAAAAAAACCGAAATGAGTTAGGGATATAAAATCCATTTCGTCTCCAATATATCTTCCGCATCCAAACTTTCTTTCTCTCTAAAAATTAGATCTGCATCCACATTGAGATCATGAGTGCATCAAGTTCCTTGGAATACAACAGGAAAGTAAGGGTCGTTGTCCAAAACCAGCAGGGGTGCAAGACATTTATGCAATGCGTGTCCATTGTCGCATGAGGAAAATAATGGCTCACTATTGCGAGAAAAATTACCTAACCTATAACACTATCCGGTTTGTGTATGAAGGCCGCCGCCTGGGACCAAATCAAACACCTAATTCGGTATTTTAAATCAGACTATTGCTGATTTATTATAATTATTGCAGAGTTATTATAACTAGTACCGATTTATTATAATAAATGCAGATAATGCAGATTTATTGACTGCATTGATAGTCGGTTGCAGATTTTTGGTTGCAGATTTATTTCATTCGTAATTGCCAAACTGATATACGAGTTTTTTTCCAGTTGGATTTCGGAGACGAAACAACAATTAATGTGTTCGCAGAGATGGTCGGTGGCGGTGGGAAATTAGTTTAACTCTCTTTCTGCTTTATTTGTGCTTTGTTCCCTTTATGTTTTTTTATGTGACGATGTATTTCTTTCTCCCGGTTAAAGACTTATTTCCGATAAGCGTTATTCTTTCAACCTTGCAGTTTATGTTTGGGATTGCATGTAATAGCGAGCTCTACATGTTGCAAAATGTGCATCGTATGCTGGTCGTACTATTTCAACAAGTTGTTGTTGTGCACAACATTTGTTTTAATAGTCCAAACAGCATACTATATCCACATTCTCCCAGCATGTAGAGCACGTATTTCAGTAGTTGATTAACATATTTCAACAGTTGGTTAAACTACCAGTTTATTAAATTACCGGTTCAAAACAAACCCAATACGAAAAAACTGCAATGCAAATGGTTCTATCATTGCAGAGTTATTTATTGCATTGCCGATTAACATGCAAGGAAATAAATTTCGTTAACCGCCTAACAATCATAACCAAGAGTAATTGGGAGAAAAGTTAAAAATAATTAGATATTAAACCAGGTTCAAATAAAAAACATAAACATGTTGTCATACAAAAAGATAAAACAACATTAATATTAACGAGGACTTTTATCTCCTTGACGGTCCTCCAGACCCGTCCTGTTCACATCCCAGATCCGGGATTCCCATCTGCACCCATTCTTCGTACAACTTCTCTTCTCTTGCACACAGCCTATTCAATTCCGACCCGATATCAAAATCCATTGCCGAGATCTGCTTCATCAGAACACACACTTTAGCGTTTTTACATTCCCGAGCTTGATAAGTGCCATCCATCGCCTTCATTTTCTTCTCCATTCTACCCATCATCACCTTGTAATGTTTGTGGAGTTTCTCAATTTGGTGCGCGTTATGGATTTTCAACACTTCCACATACGCATCCTCCTCCTCCATCGTTGCCTACAACAAACCAAACAAAAGATTAGTGGTATGCACGGGAATGTAATCAAAAATACAAAAATATATGAATCATAGAACAACATGTCTTTTCCTGGACCGCTTGTTGTCGACCAATACTTGTTTTCCCTTGTCCATTTTTCTTGTTTGTACAACCTTTTGTTTGTACAATTGTAAAGGAACGGATGCGATTGTTCAAGACGATTCTTGTTCTGACACAGTCTTTAATGAAGGCCTTCTTTAATTATGGTTAATTATGATTTTTTATGAAGTGACAAAGTTTTTTTTGGTAAGACAAAAAGCATTTCTAAGTTCCTTTATTATTGCCGATTTATTTTGTATTGCTGATTTGTTTCCAAAACTGCAATACAAAATAAATATGCTACAGTAATAATTATTTATTTAAATCGTCTTCTATCACAGTCTTCAATGAAGGCCTTATTTAATTATGGTCTTCTTTAATAATAGTTAATTATGATTTTTTATGAAGTGACTGAGTTTTTTTGGTAAGAAAAAAAGCATTTTTAAGTTCTTTTATTATTGCCAATTTATTTTGTATTGGTAATTTGTTTCCAAAACTGCAATACAAAACAATTCTGCAATAGTAATAATTATTTATTTAAAATCTTCAAGACAACTTCGTTTTATTCGTCTCCAATTGTTAAAAGTCTTTGTGGATAAAAGCATAATTTAGGGTTTGTAACTCATTTTCGTCTTATGTGTCGCAATTTTTGGGTTTTATCTTAAATATGAGAGTCAATTGAGAATTTTGTGTGAAGATTTCCGATATGGGGAAATTTAGCTACAGCCTTAGCGGTCAAGAGGAAGCTCCTGGTTTTGGTCATCACTTAAATGACGAAGAAGAGGTGAACAGCCCCATTCCATCGACTGGAATGCAGTTCGATGGTACGGATCCTTCCGAATATGGGACGTCGATGGTGTGTTACTGTGGTCAGGATGTTGTCCTCGAAAGCCCCACTCTCTTTCCGAATGAGGGCAGGTTGTTCTACACCTGTCCTAATCGAAATATAAGTGTAATTATAGTGTTTTAGGAATTCGTACAACAGTGTTGTTTACAAAATAAATAAAACTGCAACAATTCAATTTTTTGTTTACTTGCAGAGTTCTTTTTGTATTGCCTATTTTCTTACAAAACTGCAATAGACATATAAAACTACTAGGATGGTGGATGCCACGTTTGGAAGTGGTGGGACATGGCAGTCATTGAAGAAATGAAAAATGTCTGCGAGCAGACTAAGAGCACTCTTGTACAAGAGGTGAATAAGGTAGAACAATTAGAAGCTTTGCAAGACCAGGTGCTTAAGAGTAAAGCCGGCATGGTATATTTGCAGATTAAGATGAAAGTGCTTTGTGTTGTTATGGTTGTTGTCATTGTATCTTTTTTAGCGGTCTATCTCGTCAATTGATAGACTGATATGTAATCCAAATATTTTCAAATAATATGTAACTT